>WNWK01003565.1:22500-42500 GCA_009830355.1 Cherax destructor
AGGAAGTTTGACTAGAGAGAGATGAGGAGAATGTAAACAGCTGAGAGAAAATTTGACAGAAAAGTGCTAACGTGACCAACAGAAGACACATTGCAGCAAAGAAGGATTTAAACATGGATTGAAGCAAAGCCGGATTTAAACATGGATTGAAGCAAAGCCGGATTTAAACATGGATTGAAGCAAAGCCAGATTTAAACATGGATTGAAGCAAAGCCAGATTTAAACATGGATTGAAGCAAAGCCGGATTTAAACATGGATTGAAGCAAAGCCGGATTTAAACATGGATTGAAGCAAAGCCAGATTTAAATATGGATTGAAGCAAAGCCGGATTTAAACATGGATTGAAGCAAAGCCGGATTTAAACATGGAAAACTGCAGAAGCTCTTTATGTCAGTTAACAGAGAATAAATCTATATAACAACTGAACTTAGCAAAAATGCCAAAAAGATGCATAACAAACCTGTCAGAAAGTTACTCCATCTGGTACGACATTTTAAACACAATCTTCAGGCTGAGGGACTGATTACCTCAAACTTCTTCTAATCTTCCACTGTCTTCTCTATATTGGACTGAAGAAGCCGCTGGTTGGCGAAACATTTTGTGTCTTAATCTTCAACTTGTCAGCATTTTATACTATTTTCAACAAGCCGGGGACTGACTTCTTCCTTTCTTTCTCCCTGTCTCTGCCTGTCTACCAAAATGTCTATCGATTCTCCCAATTTTCTCGCTTTGTCTATCTGATAATGGTCCAAGAAGGTTCGAAACGTCGTCCAAAGTTTTCTATGAAAACGTGGTTTATCAGCGAGTTTCAGCCAGGGTAATGTGGGTTATCCGAGAATTGTTTCAGCCACGGTATTGTAGAATTGTTCCAGTTACGATATTGCAGATTACTTATGAACCGTTCCAGGGGTTATTTGTGAATTGTTCCAGCCACGGTATTGTAGAATTGTTCCAGCCACGGTATTGTAGAATTGTTCCAGCCACGGTATTGTAGAATTGTTCCAGCCACAGTATTGTAGAATTGTTCCAGCCACAGTATTGTAGAATTGTTCCAGCCACAGTATTGTAGAATTGTTCCAGTTACGATATTGCAGATTACTTATGAACCGTTCCAGGGGTTATTTGTGAATTGTTCTAGCCACGGTATCGGTGGACTGGTGAAAAAATGTGGTGAACTAAGATAAAATTTTGATATGAAAGGATTTACCGCATAAACACGATGCATGAGAGAGAGAGAGAGAGAGAGAGAGAGAGAGAGAGAGAGAGAGAGAGAGAGAGAGAGAGAGAGAGAGAGAGAGAGAGAGAGAGACAGAGAGACAGAGAGACAGACAGACAAAGAGACAGACAGACAGACAGAGACAGAGATTAAGAAAGTTGAATGAGAGGAAAAGAGCAAATGAGAGGAAAAGAGCAAACGAGAGAAGAGTTAAGGCAGTAACAGGAAATTTCGTTGAAAACATAGAATGTTTAGGAGAGATAAACACACTTGAGAAAGGCAAGAAAGAAAACATATGATTAAAGGTAAATGTGCAAGAAGTTGGATAAGGAGGCAGACTTGCTAGAGAGATGGAGAGACTGTTATGAGAAATTGCAGAATGTAGACGGTGTAATAGACCAATAAATTTCATGCTTGAGACAAGAAGGAAGAGATATATTAGAATGAGTAGAGAGGAGGAACGACTGCACAGGAAACGACTAAGGCAGTGAGCAGGTAGAGACAACAACAACAACAACAAACATGGATGATGACACGACTGAAATATTGAGGGTTGACAAGTACATGAGTGGGTGTGACTTGGACCTGCCTAGCATGGACCAGTAGACCTACTGCAGTGCTCCCCTTTTACGTTCTTATGAGCGATGAAGTGTCGAAATTATTGGTAAAATTATTGTGTGTGCGAGTGGCTGAGAGTACAAGAGGTTTCGCCCACTGGGCGAAGTGAGTGGCAGATAGTTCACATCGTTTCGCCCACTGGGTGAAACATCTAATATCCAACAGGTTACATTTGTGGTCTGCACTCGACACTGTGGGAACTTGTACCTCGATGTCTCACCACAAACGGCCTCGTCAGAGTGAGTTGTGTGGGAGGCAGCCAGACTGCAACACCATCACATCATGTATCTAACCTACTTATTTTGACTCATTGCTTGACATAACTTTCTTTACGTAGTCGTATTTTTCTCAGTAAACCTAAATATACCTCACACTTTTACATACATCACGACCCTGACCAAGCAATTACGAACCATGAAAGGCCTACGGCGATATATTACCCAAATTTTCACCATTGTTTTATCCCTCGATGCACCAATAATATATATAATAATATATATATATATAATTATGTCTACTTGAACAAGGGTTCCTACACACATCGGAGTGCTGGGAAAATAGAACACACTTCCCTGGGACATTAAGAATGACTTAAGGTACCATATACTATTATTCCTCCCTAGCGGCAGTGGTTTCAGTGTCGAGGGAGCCGACAATGGTGTAAAATATTACAATATATGTTATTTATGGTGCAGAAAATGCAAGACATTAAATCTACGGAACGCGCAAGAGGAAGCTAATTTAGTGTAGTCTTGGCAGATTTACTGCGTTTGTGTGTATATAATATTATATATATATATATATATATATATATATATATATATATATATATATATATATATATATATATAAAATATATAATAATATAATATATATATATATATATATATATATATATATATATATATATATATATATATATATATAAATGAAATCACGAAACAAGTGATTTTAAATCATTTACCAAACTGCGGCAGGTCAGGATTCGACCCTACGAACATTGTACCTCCTCAAGACAACACAATATGTCACCTTACCTCTGAGCCAGCGATCCTTCAAAGATCATGCAAGCAGCGTAGCTACATGTTTTTCCCGTGATCTCAGGCGGTACAATGTTCGTAAGGTCGAATCCTGGCCTGCCGCAGTTTGGGGTATGTATATATATATATATATATATATATATATATATATATATATATATATATATATATATAAAACATCACAGTAAACAGGTGATATCAAAATATGCAAGACAACCACTATGAAAAATAGAGAATTCCAGCATTCGTGACTACTCACATTATCAAGGAACTATAAAAGGAAACATGACAAGAAGGCTTATATAAGGGGCAAGACAACACCTCACAGTCACATCACACTAACAAAGACAACACCTCACAGTAGCGTAACATCACACGACTCTGTGAAGAGGAACATAAGAGCTTTACGTATTTGTAGTCCAGAGTTCATAGATGAAGAAATCTCTAAAATTTATGAAATAGCTAATGATTTAAAATACCCTAGAAACATAATTGATAAATCTTTTAAAATAGCTAGGAATACTTTTTACAATCCAAAAAGGGACAACCAACCTTATTCAACCAAAAATATGTTGGTTCTCCCTTACCATGAAAACTTGGTTGATATGCCTTCCTTTCTTAAGAATTTTAATATCAAAGTTGTATTTAAAAATCTTGATACAGTAAAAAGACTTTTGATAAAAATTCCCCAAAATGCTGACGGATGTGTCTATAAGATTCCCTGTAAAATATGCGATAAAGTTTATTACGGTCAAACTGGTAAAAGTCTTGAACTAAGATTAAAACAACATAAATATAGCATTAGAACTGGACAAGATTCTAATGCTCTATTTATTCATGCGAGACTTTAACCATCCAATTGATTTTCAAAATGCTGAGAAGGTTGTATCAAGCAAGTCCATGGTTGAGAGGAATATAATAGAATCATGTTTCATAAAAAGCAGTTTTGAAAATAATATATTTCTTTTGGTTTATATAAATTGGATTCATTTATAATTAATAAAATTTGGGAAGAATTTAATGATAAATTGGACTAATCTTAATTCTTGGGAAGAGTTTCAGGTCCTTTCTTATGTTCCTCTTCACAGAGTCGTGTGATGTTACGCTACTGTGAGGTGTTGTCTTTGTTAGTGTGATGTGACTGTGAGGTGTAGTCTCGCCCTTATATGCCTCTTCTCACGTTTCCTTTTATAGTTCCTTGATAATGTGAGTAGTCACGAAAGCGCTTGGAATTCCTCTATTTTTCATAGTGGTTGTCTTGATATATATATATATATATATATATATATATATATATATATATATATATATATATATATATATATATATATATATATATATATTAATGCTTCTCGGAGACACACACTATCCCAGGGGCCCTTAATGTATACAAATAACTAGGCCTGGTTATGAACCGGGTCGCGGGGGCGCTGACCCCCTGAACACCCCCAGGTATACTCCAGTGCTGGGGAGAATACGGATGGGTAGACTAACGTACTGTTGGGAGGATGAGGATGGGGAGACTAACGTACTCTTGGGGAGGATGAGGATGGGGAGACTAATGTACTGTGGGGAGGATGAGGATGGGAAGACTAACGTACTGTGGGGAGGATGAGGATGGGATATTAACGTAGTGTTGGGGAGGATATTATCACCATAAATTAGGCCTAGATGAAAATCCTAAACATTCAGACTTACAACGAGCCTAAAGTGGAACTTTATTTTGACAACTATGTCAGTATTTAGGCTTAAAATTACTCTTGGCGTTTCTTCTATATTGTTACTGTTATCTTGTGTCTTAACCTGCCAGGTTATATTATTATTATTATTATTATTATTATTATTATTATTATTATTATTTATTAGTATCATCAAAAATTATTAAAATTATTGTTAGTGCTATTATTATTATTTATTGGTATTTTGAGCTAATAATAATAATAATAATAATAATAATAATAATAATAATAATAATAATAATACAAAGATTAAAAAGAAAAACAAGAAGAATAAGAAGAAAATATGGGTGTAACCTGGTCGTTTGAAATCAAAATGTTGGTCTTAAAGCCTTCAAAGATGTTTACACAGGTGTTTAGTACCTTAGAGTTCACAGGTGTTTAGTCCCATAATCTTGATAGTATTGTAGTAGATTCGGCGGTACTTCCGGCCCGGGTCTTCTCCAGATGGTGACCCGGCACATCTTGATACCTAGGGGTTCAGTCCCTAATCCTTGATCAGGGGTTCAGTCCTTAATCCTTGATCAGGGGTTCAGTCCTTAATCCTTGATCAGGGGTTCAGTCCCTTAAACATGATTGAAACCAAAGAGGCAGCAACAGCAACAACAGTAGCAACAACAACAACAACAACAACAACAACAACAGCAACAACAGCAACAGCATCAGGAGTTCAAAAACACACACACACACCTATCATTCTCATTTCAACGGTCCGTTTCTCCGTGTTCAAAAGTGAACACGACCAAACAGGTGGGGGAAAACATTGATAATGTTGCCAGTGAAGTCCATTATCCGAAATTGTCTGTTGGGAATTCATTGCATGGAAGCCGTTTCTCCTTACCAACATCGGAAGCCGATGACATTGTCGAAACGACGTACATTCAAACTAGCTTAGGAACACACAGTCCTTACATTATATATATATATATATATATATATATATATATATATATATATATATATATATATATATATATATATATATATTATATATATTATATATATTATATACATATTTATATATATATATATATATATATATATATATATATATATATATATATATATATATATATATATATATATATATATATATAAAGTCCACAGCAGGTCAAGAAGGAAGGTACTCAAGAAGACTTAAATAGACTACAAGGTCAAGTAGGAAGGTACTTAGGAAGATTTGACAGACTACAGAGTCAAGAAGGTAGCTACTTGAATTCCTACAAAGTAAAGTGAGGAATTAGAAGCCCGGACAGTGAATGGAGCCTGGGAGAAGTGACACTAGGAGCAACGTGCAAGGAGAGAGAACTTGAGGTAAACACTGTTCCAAGCATATTACCAGCGACGCCATTTAAAGCAAATAACTTCAGCTGACTATGCAAGGCAACATCAGAACTGCCATCAGGAACCTGAAAAAAATGATGTTGAACATTATACAAAACGTAGAGTATGTTAGGTTCATCCTAGAGTATGCAGCACCAGCATGAAACCCGCACCTGGTCAGGCATGTAAACAACTGAAGATCTGAAGGTTTGTCTCCTACTACCACCAGTTTCTTCACCTTTGAAACTGAGGGACTGATTGCCTCATCTTTTGCTGTCTTCAGTTAATACCTCTATACTGAAGACTTTACTGAGGAAACGTTTCGCCAGCCAGTGGTTTCTTCAGTCCAATACAGAGAAGACCGGTGAAAGAGGAGGAAAATGAGATAAAGATTCACAAATGTAACACAAATATATAATTCTTCTACTTATCAGTTTCTAAACCATTACATCAACTCTTGTTTTGAATTGATGAAGATACTGGCTGGCGAAACGTCTTCAGAATAAAGATATCCAGGTATTGAACATGTGTCTAATTTATCATCTAAAGATTTGACGAAATCAGACTTATGTCACAAAGAGAAGAACCAGGGAAGATATGACCACGATATACAAAATCTTCATAGGATAACAGTTGTGTAAGGGTCTAGGAGAGAGAAACCAGAAAATAAAGATGGCAGTTAAAGACGAAGGTAAGAAATAGGGGCATCAAGAAAAACGTATTTCTCAGGCAGGTTAAGTGGTACACACTAAATGAAAGAGGCGGAGGAAAATACTGTACACAGCTTCAGGAGTGAGTATGATGGGGCGTGGAGGTCAGAAACCAGTAAGAGAGACCAAGGAGCTATGACTCGAACCCCCTGCTAACACAATTAGGTGAGTACAACTAGGTGTGAACACACCAATCACACACACACACACACGTGATGAGGTATCACAGTGGGCGCCTGTGACGAGCGGTGTACCGCAGGGGTCAGTCCTAGGACCAGTGCTATTCTTGCTATATGTGAATGACATGACTGACGGGATAGACTCAAAAGTGTCTTTGTTCGCAGATGATGTGAAATTAATGAGGAGAATCACATCGGATAAAGACCAAGCAGGACTTCAAAGAGACCTGGACAAGCTTGACATCTGGTCTAGCAACTGGCTTCTCGAATTTAACCCCACCAAATGCAAAGTCATGAGGATTGGAGAAGGGCAAAGAAGACCGCTGACAGAGTATAACGCCAAGCACGTCTCCGGAAACACACATCAACCAGATAACCGCGGCAGCATATGGGCGACTGGCAAACCTAAGATTAGCGTTCCGTTACCTTAACAAGGAATCGTTCAAGACACTGTACACCGTGTACGTCAGGCGCATACTAGAGTATGCAGCACCAGTCTGGAACCCACACCTGGTTAAGCAGGTCAAGAAATTAGAGAATGTGCAAAGGTTTGCGACAAGGCTAGTTCCACAGCTCAGGGGAATGCCATATGAAGAAAGGTTGAGGGAAATAGGACTAACAACACTGGAGGACAGAAGGGTTAGAGGAGACATGATAACGACATACAAAATACTGCAGGGAATCGACAAGGTAGATAGTGACAGGATGTTCCAGAGAGGGAACACAGAAACAAGGGGACACAACTGGAAGCTGAAGACTAAGATGAGTCAAAGGGATGTTAGGAAGCACTTCTTCAGCCATAGAGTAGTTAGGAAGTTTAATAGTCTAGCGAACGATATAGTGGAGGCGGGAACCATACATAGTTTTAAGACAAGGGAGACAAAGGAGACAGGGAGAGCAGAGACCCAGTAGCGGACAGCGAAGAGGAGGGGCCAGGAGCCGAGTCTCGACCCCTGCAACCACAATTAGGTGAGTACAATTAGGCGAGTACACACAAACACGCAACACATACAAAAATACACACAAGCCACACATACACAAAAACACATACACACACACATGATGAGATGTTAGGAAGTATTTCTTCAGTCACAGAGTGGTCGGGAAGTGGAATAGTTTAGGAAGTGATGTAGTGGAGGCAGGTTCCATACATAGCTTTAAGAAGAGGCATGATAAAGCTCATGGCGCAGGGAGAGTGACCCAGTAGCGGCCAGTGAAGACGCGGGGCCAGGAGCTATGAATCGACCCCTGCAACCACAACTAGGTGAGTACAACTAGGTGAGTACATACAAACACGCGCACACACACACAAACTAACAAATATACACATACACATACCCACAAACACATATACAGCATTTTGTTATTGTTATGATACGTGCATGAGAAGAGAATTCATGGAAAACCTTTTGTTTTTGCTGTGTTATTGTTGGTGTCGTCTGCCTACACGGAGTGTGTTCCAGCTCAGATTGAGTCGCATATTGTTTTTGTGTTTATATATTCCAGGTGGATGATGGAATGTGCTTCAGGTAGGGAGTGGCCTCCGGAAATGTACTACAGGAAGGGAATGACCGCTTGATATTCCAGGAAGGGAATAACCGCTTGATATTCCAGGAAGGGAATAACCGCTTGATATTCCAAGAAGGGAATAACCGCTTGATATTCCAGGAAGGGAATAACCGCTTGATATTCCAGGAAGGGAATAACCGCTTGATATTCCAGGAATGGAATGACTGCTTGATATTCCAGGAAGGGAATGACTACTTGATATTCCAGGAAGGGAATGACTGCTTGATATTCCAGGAAGGGAATGACTGCTTGATATTCCAGGAAGGGAATGACTACTTGATATTCCAGGAAGGGAATGACTGCTTGATATTCCAGGAATGGAATGACTGCTTGATATTCCAGGAAGGGAATGACTACTTGATATTCCAGGAAGGGAATGACTTCTTGATATTCCAGGAAGGAAATGACTGCTTGATATTCCAGGAAGGGAATGACTACTTGATATTCCAGGAAGGGAATGACTACTTGATATTCCAGGAAGGGAATGACTACTTGATATTCCAGGAAGGGAATAATCGCTTGATATTCCAGGAATGGAATGACTGCTTGATATTCCAGGAAGGGAATGACTACTTGATATTCCAGGAAGGGAATGACTGCTTGATATTCCAGGAAGGGAATGACTGCTTGATATTCCAGGAAGGGAATGACTACTTGATATTCCAGGAAGGGAATGACTACTTGATATTCCAGGAAGGGAATGACTGCTTGATATTCCAGGAAGGGAATGACTACTTGATATTCCAGGACGAGAATGACTGCTTGATGTTCCAGGAAGTGAATGACTACTTGATATTCCAGGAAGGGAATGACTGCTTGATATTCCAGGAAGGGAATGACTACTTGATATTCCAGGAAGGGAATGACTGCTTGATGTTCCAGGAAGGGAATGACTACTTGATGTTCCAGGAAGGGAATGACTGCTTGATATTCCAGGAAGGGAATGACTGCTTGATGTTCCAGGAAGTGTATACACAAAAATGATTAAGTCGGTGAGAAGAAAAAAAAACATAGGGGGTAAAATATTAGAAATCAAATCTGAATAAATTAGCTTGGATTTAGTGATTTTTTTTAGAGCAGAGAGTGCATATGTCTCCAGTTGTGTCTACGAGAAGTAAAATAAATTACAGATTACATGAGGGAGTGAAAAATAGCAGGAATGTTGAGGAATAGGATTAATTTGTCATGGAGTGGAAAAAATAAATGTACCAGAGAATACCGGTGTCGAGGCTTGTATGTGGGCAAATATAAGACTCATTGGTAGCTACTGGAAGCAAATATCAGTCACTGGTAGCTACTGGAAGCAAATATCAGTCACTGGTAGCTACTGGAAGCAAATATCAGTCACTGGTAGCTACTGGAAGCAAATATCAGTCACTGGTAGCTACTGGAAGCAAATATCAGTCACTAGTAGCTACTGGAAGCAAATATCAGTCACTAGTAGCTACTGGAAGCAAATATCAGTCACTGGTAGCTACTGGAAGCAAATATCAGTCACTGGTAGCTACTGGAAGCAAATATCAGTCACTAGTAGCTACTGGAAGCAAATATCAGTCACTAGTAACTACTGGAAGCAAATATCAGTCACTAGTAGCTACTGGAAGCAAATATCAGTCACTGGTAGCTACTGGAAGCAAATATCAGTCACTAGTAGCTACTGGAAGCAAATATCAGTCACTAGTAGCTACTGGAAGCAAATATCAGTCACTAGTAGCTACTGGAAGCAAATATCAGTCACTAGTAGCTACTGGAAGCAAATATCAGTCACTGGTAGCTACTGGAAGCAAATATCAGTCACTAGTAGCTACTGGAAGCAAATATCAGTCACTAGTAGCTACTGGAAGCAAATATCAGTCACTAGTAGCTACTGGAAGCAAATATCAGTCACTAGTAGCTACTGGAAGCAAATATCAGTCACTGGTAGCTACTGAAAGCAAATATCAGTCACTGGTAGCTACTGGAAGCAAATATCAGTCACTGGTAGCTACTGGAAGCAAATATCAGTCACTAGTAGCTACTGGAAGCAAATATCAGTCACTAGTAGCTACTGGAAGCAAATATCAGTCACTGGTAGCTACTGGAAGCAAATATCAGTCACTGGTAGCTACTGGAAGCAAATATCAGTCACTGGTAGCTACTGGAAGCAAATATCAGTCACTAGTAGCTACTGGAAGCAAATATCAGTCACTAGTAGCTACTGGAAGCAAATATCAGTCACTAGTAGCTACTGGAAGCAAATATCAAGGTCACTGGTAGCTACTGGAAGCAAATATCAGTCACTAGTAGCTACTGGAAGCAAATATCAGTCACTGGTAGCTACTGGAAGCAAATATCAGTCACTGGTAGCTACTGGAAGCAAATATCAGTCACTGGTAGCTACTGGAAGCAAATATCAGTCACTGGTAGCTACTGGAAGCAAATATCAGTCACTGGTAGCTACTGGAAGCAAATATCAGTCACTGGTAGCTACTGGAAGCAAATATCAGTCACTAGTAGCTACTGGAAGCAAATATCAGTCACTAGTAGCTACTGGAAGCAAATATCAAGGTCACTGGTAGCTACTGGAAGCAAATATCAGTCACTGGTAGCTACTGGAAGCAAATATCAGAGTCACTGGTAGCTACTGGAAGCAAATATCAGTCACTGGTAGCTACTGGAAGCAAATATCAGGGTCACTGGTAGCTACTGGAAGCAAATATCAGTCACTAGTAGCTACTGGAAGCAAATATCAGTCACTGGTAGCTACTGGAAGCAAATATCAGTCACTAGTAGCTACTGGAAGCAAATATCAGTCACTGGTAGCTATTGGAAGCAAATATCAGTCACTGGTAGCTACTGGAAGCAAATATCAGTCACTGGTAGCTACTGGAAGCAAATATCAGTCACTGGTAGCTACTGGAAGCAAATATCAGTCACTAGTAGCTACTGGAAGCAAATATCAGTCACTGGTAGCTACTGGAAGCAAATATCAGTCACTGGTAGCTACTGGAAGCAAATATCAGTCACTGGTAGCTACTGGAAGCAAATATCAGTCACTGTAGCTACTGGAAGCAAAATCAGTCACTGTAGCTACTGGGAAACAAATATCAGTCACTGTAGCTACTGGAAGCAAATATCAGTCACTGGTAGCTACTGGAAGCAAATATCAGTCACTGTAGCTACTGGAAGCAAATATCAGTCACTGGTAGCTACTGGAAGCAAATATCAGTCACTGGTAGCTACTGGAAGCAAATATCAGTCACTGTAGCTACTGGAAGCAATATCAGTCACTGTAGCTACTGGAAGCAAATATCAGTCACTGTAGCTACTGAAGCAAATATCAGTCACTGGTAGCTACTGGAAGCAAATATCAGTCACTGGTAGCTACTGGAAGCAAATATCATCACTGTAGCTACTGGAAGCAAATATCAGTCACTGGTAGCTACTGGAAGCAAATATCAGTCACTGTAGCTACTGGAAGCAAATATCAGTCACTAGTAGCTACTGGAAGCAAATATCAGTCACTGGTAGCTACTGAAGCAAATATCAGTCACTGGTAGCTACTGGAAGCAAATATCAGTCACTAGTAGCTACTGGAAGCAAATATCAGTCACTGGTAGCTACTGGAAGCAAATATCAGTCACTGGTAGCTACTGGAAGCAAATATCAGTCACTGGTAGCTACTGGAAGCAAATATCAGTCACTGGTAGCTACTGGAAGCAAATATCAGGTCACTAGTAGCTACTGGAAGCAAATATCAGTCACTGTAGCTACTGGAAGCAAATATCAGTCACTAGTAGCTACTGGAAGCAAATATCAGTCACTGGTAGCTACTGGAAGCAAATATCAGGTCACTGGTAGCTACTGGAAGCAAATATCAGTCACTGGTAGCTACTGGAAGCAAATATCAGTCACTGGTAGCTACTGAAGCAAATATCAGTCACTGGTAGCTACTGGAAGCAAATATCAGTCACTGGTAGCTACTGGAAGCAAATATCAGTCACTAGTAGCTACTGGAAGCAATATCAGTCACTGTAGCACTGGGAGCAAATATCAGGTCACAGCTACTGGAAGCAAATATCAGTCACTAGTAGCTACTGGAAGCAAATATCAGTCACTGGTAGCTACTGGAAGCAAATATCAGTCACTAGTAGCTACTGGAAGCAAAAATCAGTCACTAGTAGCTACTGGAAGCAAATATCAGTCACTGGTAGCTACTGGAAGCAAATATCAGTCACTGGTAGCTACTGGAAGCAAATATCAGTCACTGGTAGCTACTGGAAGCAAATATCAGTCACTAGTAGCTACTGGAAGCAAATATCAGTCACTGTAGCTACTGGAAGCAAATATCAGTCACTGGGAGCTACTGGAAGCAAATATCAGTCACTGGTAGCTACTGGAAGCAAATATCAGTCACTAGTAGCTACTGGAAGCAAATATCAGTCACTGGTAGCTACTGGAAGCAAATATCAGTCACTGGTAGCTACTGGAAGCAAATATCAGTCACTGTAGCTACTGGAAGCAAATATCAGTCACTGGTAGCTACTGGAAGCAAATATCAGTCACTAGTAGCTACTGGAAGCAAATATCAGTCACTGGTAGCTACTGGAAGCAAATATCAGTCACTGGTAGCTACTGGAAGCAAATATCAGTCACTGGTAGCTACTGAAGACAAATATCAGTCACTGGTAGCTACTGGAAGCAAATATCAGTCACTAGTAGCTACTGGAAGCAAATATCAGTCACTGGTAGCTACTGGAAGCAAATATCAGTCACTAGTAGCTACTGGAAGCAAATATCAGTCACTGGTAGCTACTGGAAGCAAATATCAGGGTCACTGGTAGCTACTGGAAGCAAATATCAGTCACTGGTAGCTACTGGAAGCAAATATCAGTCACTGGTAGCTACTGGAAGCAAATATCAGTCACTAGTAGCTACTGGAAGCAAATATCAGTCACTGGTAGCTACTGGAAGCAAATATCAGAGTCACTGGTAGCTACTGGAAGCAAATATCAGTCACTGTAGCTACTGGAAGCAAATATCAGTCACTGAGTAGCTACTGGAAGCAAATATCAGTCATGTAGCTACTGGAAGCAAATATCAGTCACTGGTAGCTACTGGAAGCAAATATCAGTCACTGGTAGCTACTGGAAGCAAATATCAGTCACTAGTAGCTACTGGAAGCAAATATCAGTCACTAGTAGCTACTGGAAGCAAATATCAGTCACTGTAGCTACTGGAAGCAAATATCAGTCACTGGTAGCTACTGGAAGCAAATATCAGTCACTGTAGCTACTGAAGCAAATATCAGTCACTGTAGCTACTGAGCAAATATCAGTCACTGGTAGCTACTGGAAGCAAATATCAGTCACTGGTAGCTACTGGAAGCAAATATCAGTCACTGGTAGCTACTGAAGCAAATATCAGTCACTGTAGCTACTGGAAGCAAATATCAGCACTGGTAGCTACTGGAAGCAAATATCAGTCACTGGTAGCTACTGAAGCAAATATCAGTCACTGTAGCTACTGGAAGCAAATATCAGTCACTGTAGCTACTGGAAGCAAATATCAGTCACTGGTAGCTACTGAAGCAAATATCAGTCACTGGTAGCTACTGAAGCAATATCAGTCACTGTAGCTACTGGAGCAAATATCAGTATGTAGCTACTGGAAGCAATATCAGTCACTGGTAGCTACTGGAAGCAAATATCAGTCACTGTAGCTACTGGAAGCAAATATCAGTCACTGGTAGCTACTGGAAGCAATATCAGTACTGTAGCTACTGAAGCAAATATCAGTCACTGTAGCTACTGGAAGCAAATATCAGTCACTGTAGCTACTGGAAGCAAATATCAGTCACTGTAGCTACTGAAGCAAATATCAGTCACTGGTAGCTACTGAAGCAAATATCAGTCACTGTAGCTACTGAAGCAAATATCAGTCACTGGTAGCTACTGGAAGCAAATATCAGTCACTGGTAGCTACTGGAAGCAAATATCAGTCACTGTAGCTACTGAAGCAAATATCAGTCACTGTAGCTACTGGAAGCAAATATCAGTCACTGGTAGCTACTGGAAGCAAATATCAGTCACTGGTAGCTACTGAAGCAAATATCAGTCACTGGTAGCTACTGAAGCAAATATCAGTCACTGTAGCTACTGGAAGCAAATATCAGTCACTGTAGCTACTGGAAGCAAATATCAGTCACTGTAGCTACTGGAAGCAAATATCAGGTCACTGGTAGCTACTGAAGCAAATATCAGTCACTGTAGCTACTGGAAGCAAATATCAGTCACTGGTAGCTACTGGAAGCAAATATCAGTCACTGGTAGCTACTGAAGCAAATATCAGTCACTGGTAGCTACTGAAGCAATATCAGTCACTGGTAGCTACTGAAGCAAATATCAGTCTGGTAGCTACTGGAAGCAAATATCAGTCACTGTAGCTACTGGAAGCAAATATCAGTCACTGGTAGCTACTGGAAGCAAATATCAGTCACTGTAGCTACTGGAAGCAAATATCAGTCACTGTAGCTACTGGAAGCAAATATCAGTCACTGGTAGCTACTGAAGCAAATATCAGTCACTGGTAGCTACTGAAGCAAATATCAGTCATGTAGCTACTGGAAGCAATATCAGTCACTGGTAGCTACTGAAGCAATATCCACTGGTAGCTACTGAAGCAATTTTTTTTTTTTTTTTTTTTTTTTTTTTTTTTTTTTTTTTTTTTTTTTTTTTTTTTTTTTTTTTTTTTTTTTTTTTTTTTTTTTTTTTTTTTTTTTTTTTTTTTTTTTTTTTTTTTTTTTTTTTTTTTTTTTTTTTTTTTTTTTTTTTTTTTTTTTTTTTTTTTTTTTTTTTTTTTTTTTTTTTTTTTTTTTTTTTTTTTTTTTTTTTTTTAAAAAAAAAAAAAAAAAAAAAAAAAAAAAAAAAAAAAAAACAAATATCAGTCACTGGTAGCTACTGGAAGCAAATATCAGTCACTGGTAGCTACTGGAAGCAAATATCAGTCACTAGTAGCTACTGGAAGCAAATATCAGTCACTGGTAGCTACTGGAAGCAAATATCAGTCACTGGTAGCTACTGGAAGCAAATATCAGTCACTGGTAGCTACTGGAAGCAAATATCAGTCACTGGTAGCTACTGGAAGCAAATATCAGGGTCACTGGTAGCTACTGGAAGCAAATATCAGTCACTGGTAGCTACTGGAAGCAAATATCAGTCACTGGTAGCTACTGGAAGCAAATATCAGTCACTGGTAGCTACTGGAAGCAAATATCAGGTCACTGTAGCTACTGGAAGCAAATATCAGTCACTGGTAGCTACTGGAAGCAAATATCAGGTCACTGTAGCTACTGGAAGCAAATATCAGTCACTAGTAGCTACTGGAAGCAAATATCAGTCACTGGTAGCTACTGGAAGCAAATATCAGTCACTGGTAGCTACTGGAAGCAAATATCAGTCACTGGTAGCTACTGGAAGCAAATATCAGGTCACTGGTAGCTACTGGAAGCAAATATCAGTCACTGGTAGCTACTGGAAGCAAATATCAGTCACTGGTAGCTACTGGAAGCAAATATCAGTCACTGGTAGCTACTGGAATCTAGACGAAGTGTAAATGTTATACCTGAGATTAACGTTTGTTTAAATATTATATAGTGAAAGGTTTGGTTGCGTTGAACAAGAGCAATGGAGGTTGATTGTGGTTTATAATTCTGGAATGGATGGAAGGAGTTGCAAGGGATAATCTAACGATGGAAAGATGTTTGGAGAGCTCAGGGCTCAGTCATCCACTAAGCAAATGTGACTAATAATCAGTGAGTAGTTGAGAGTAAGCACTGTAATATCCTTTGAAGATAACCAGCAAATCATGCTGACCAAACACAAGATTCAGAGACCTGAATCTGGAGTCGTCATCTTGAGAACTGAATACACTTGAGAACGTCGTAGTGTTGTGGGGTTTTCAGTAGACTATGGAAGCTGTGTTTCTCTGCATACACATTTTAGGAACGAATGATGGTGAATGTGTTTTGTTTGCCGAGAATGACTTGGTTATGATGGAATATAAAAGCTGTATGTTAAAGACATACACATGGATGGATGCTCGTGTATGCGTGTATATAAAAGATGAAAGACTTCATTTTAAAGAATCCCTGGAAGCCAAGCAGAAATTCAGAGACTATACAGGAAGATTTCCCCAAGGAGGGAGCACTTGCCATTCACTCTTGTGAAAATCATTTTATTGTAAATCCTATAGTGTGTATATGTCGTGCCGAACAGGTGAAATAGGTCAACTGGCAAGAACTCATTTAAAATCAAGTCCTTTCTAAAAAAATTCTCTTATACGTTTAAATATATATATATATATATATATATATATTCTCCAACTAAACATATTTTATATAAGTTTACAGTAATTTAATAATAAACAGACACAATTAAATATATTTTTTTCGTTATTTTCAGAATGATTTTTGCGAAATTATTTCATACTTTAGAAAAAGTAGATTTTTTTTTTTAAATTCTATAAAATCATTGTAAAAAAGTGAGAGAAATATGTACGAGTATATTAAATCTTTATAAATAAAAAGTACATCATTTGTATTTTGAAGACGAAAAATAAAATTTAAAAAAAATAATGAAAAAATATTAAGACTATCATATAAAAATGTAATATTACATTTACGAGTCATTAAAAAAATACCCTTTGAAGAAAATATGAAAGAAATGTTAAAATATAAATGATAAAATCTAAGCAGAGAGATGTTAGGTTAGGTTAGTTAGTTAGTTAGTAAGTTAGGTTAGGTTAGGGTAGGTTAGGCAAGGTTAGGTTATTTAAGGTTAGGTTATTTAAGGTAAGGTTAGTTAGGTTAGGTTAGTTAGGTTAGGTTAGGTTAGTTAGGTTAGGTTAGTTAGGTTAGGTTAGGTTAGTTAGGTTAGTGTTTCCCGACGCTGGTCTTAGTCCCCCTCCACCCCTTTAAAAATTAAGGGTATAATTATAACCATATTTTGAGAGAGAAGAGCAGGAAGAAGAAAGTCACTGCTAGGCAATGGCTTCTTCAGTCCAATGTAGAGAAAGGTCTAAGATGAGGAGGAGAGTGAGGTAATCAGTCCCTCAGCCTGGAAATGATGTGTTCAGTTGAACATGACAGCAGGACGGGTTGAACATGACAGCAGGACGGGTTGAACATGACAGCAGGACGGGTTGAACATGACAGCAGGACGGGTTGAACATGACAGCAGGACGGTTGAACATGACACAGGACGGTTGAACATGACAGCAGGACGGGTTGAACATGACAGCAGGACGGGTTGAACATGACAGCAGGACGGGTTGAACATGACAGCAGGACGGGTTGAACATGACAGCAGGACGGGTTGAACATGACAGCAGGACGGGTTGAACATGACAGCAGGACGGGTTGAACATGACAGCAGGACGGGTTGAACATGACAGCAGGACGGGTTGAACATGACAGAAACAAAATATTCAAAGTTATTTTTTTGTCAAATTGTTTGAAAAAAAAAAAGAGATTTTTGTTGGGGAATGTCATGCTACAACACACCTACACAGGCCAGGAGCTGTGACTCAACCCCTTCAACCACATATAGGTGAGTACACACACACACTCATAAAAGCGAGGGGAAACACCCCAGAAAATAACGTACATTACATCCCCCATGAACTGCCAGGTGAACAGAGGCTTCATGTGTAGTTGCACTCACCCAGGATCGAACCGTGGCCCTGAGCGTTGTGAACCAAGCATACTTCCATGAATCCACGAGCGTAGGAATTTACTCCAAAGAGTATAATAATAATAATAATAATAATAATAATAATAATAATAATAATAATAATAATAATTAAAATAAAATAATAATAATAAATATAAATAATAATAATTATATTTCTACAAGTACATGGTACAACTTATACAGACCATAGTTGACATCAATGACATACTATATAGAAAGCCCCTGGTTATGTAGAGCATTTCCTGCCTCTTCGGTTAATGTTGTCCCCCAGTATGCGACCCACACCAGTCGACTAACACCCAGGTACCTACTTACTGCTAGGTGAACAGGGACAGCAGGTGTCTTATGGAAACACACTCAATATTTCCATCCATACCGGGGATCGAACCACGGGCACTCAGTATGTGAGCGGAATGCGCTACGAGCTGTCATTTAACTCCGTGGATGTCAACAGTGGTGACCACTGATGTCTGCTGCTACAGACTGACAGTAATGACAGCAGCATTCAAGGACTCCTTTAAGCACGTCTTATGAGGTCAGGAAACACATCCTTTGCTCTTTAATTCCTGCCATAATGACTTCTCTATTTGGCCGCTGCTGCTACTTTCTTGGGGAAATATTGGTGACTCGTAGTGGCAACTTAGGAGGAGCGAGGGAGAAGAGGCATAACGATTCTCTTGTGAGAGATGTCATGTACTCACCTAATTGTGGTTGCTGGTGTGTGTGTGTACTCACCTAATTGTGGTTGCAGGGGTCGAGACTCACCCCCTGGCCCCGCCTCTTCACTGATCGCTACTAGTGTGTGTGTGTGTTTACTTAACCTCTTCCATATTCCATATACTTCGTTTTATACCCGATCGTTTCACGACCCTTTACCTATTCTATACATGACCTGTTCAATGCATAATCAATTACTTGTCCTATGCAAAACCCATCACGTATTCCTTAATGACTTGCTACCTGTTCTATACATGAACTATTTCACGATATCTTCTCTGTTCTATAGATAGTTTATAACTTCTTATATATATATATATATATATATATATATATATCACTTGATATGGTTGATAACGTCGGACAGATTGTCAAAGGTAATGAGAAGACAGAACAAGTCACAAGATAAGGTTACATAGAACAATTACCTCTATCTCCATTACTGTCTCCGTACATAACGTGTCCTACTCGCCTGTTGGGTGGGTTTGGTTACGAGAGAAACTGGGCCAGGTCACGAGAGAAACTGGGCCAGGTCACGAGAGAAACTGGGCCAGGTCACGAGAGAAACTGGGACAGGTCACGAGAGAAATTGGGCCAGGTCACGAGAGAAACTGGGCCAGGTTACGAGAGAAACTGGGCCAGGTCACGAGAGAAACTGGGCCAGGTCACGAGAGAAACTGGGCCAGGTCACGAGAGAAACTGGGCCAGGTCATGAGAGAAACTGGGAGAGGTCACGAGAGAAACTGGGACAGGTCAGGAGAGAAACTGGGCCAGGTCACGAGAGAAACTGGGACAGGTCATGAGAGAAACGGACAGGTCACGAGAGAAACTGGGCCAGGTCATGAGAGAAACTGGGACAGGTCACGAGAGAAACTGGGACAGGTCATGACAGAAACTGGGCCAGGTCATGAGAGAAACTGGGACAGGTCACGAGAAATTGGGCCAGGTCACGAGAGAAACTGGGCCAGGTCACGAGAGAAACTGGGCCAGGTCACGAGAGAAACTGGGACAGGTCACGAGAGAAATTGGGACAGGTCACGAGAGAAACTGGGCCAGGTCACGAGAGAAACTGGGCCAGGTCACGAGAGAAACTGGGCCAGATCATGAAAGAAACTGGGCCAGGTCACGAGAGAAACTGGGCCAGGTCACGAGAGAAACTG
>WNWK01003565.1:47500-163172 GCA_009830355.1 Cherax destructor
GGTGCCTTACCACCAAGTGATCGTATGCACTACAAGACACATGTGCAACACTACAAGACACATGTGCAACACTACAAGACACATGTGCAACACTACAAGACACATGTGCAACACTACAAGACACATGTGCAACACTACAAGACACATGTGCACACTACAAGACACATGTGCAACACTACAAGACACATGTGCAACACTACAAGACACATGTGCAACACTACAAGACACATGTGCAACACTACAAGACACATGTGCAACACTACAAGACACATGTGCAACACTACAAGACACATGTGCAACACTACAAGACACATGTGCAACACTACAAGACACATATGCAACACTACAAGACATGTGCAACACTACAAGACACATGTGCAACACTACAAGACACATGTGCAACACTACAAGACACATGTGCAACACTACAAGACACATGTGCAACACTACAAGACATGTGCAACACTACAAGACACATGTGCAACACTACAAGACACATGTGCAACACTACAAGACACATGTGCAACACTACAAGACACATGTGCAACACTACAAGACACATGTGCAACACTACAAGACATGTGCAACACTACAAGACACATGTGCAACACTACAAGACACATGTGCAACACTACAAGACACATGTGCAACACTACAAGACACATGTGCAACACTACAAGACACATGTGCAACACTACAAGACACATGTGCAACACTACAAGACACATGTGCAACACTACAAGACACATGTGCAACACTACAAGACACATGTGCAACACTACAAGACACATGTGCAACACTACAAGACACATGTGCAACACTACAAGACACATGTGCAACACTACAAGACACATGTGCAACACTACAAGACACATGTGCAACACTACAAGACACATGTGCAACACTACAAGACACATGTGCAACACTACAAGACACATGTGCAACACTACAAGACACATGTGCAACACTACAAGACACATGTGCAACACTACAAGACACATGTGCAACACTACAAGACACATATGCAACACTACAAGACACATGTGCAACACTACAAGACACATGTGCAACACTACAAGACACATGTGCAACACTACAAGACACATGTGCAACACTACAAGACATGTGCAACACTACAAGACACATGTGCAACACTACAAGACACTTGCAACACTACAAGACACATGTGCAACACTACAAGACACATGTGCAACACTACAAGACATGTGCAACACTACAAGACACATGTGCAACACTACAAGACACATGTGCAACACTACAAGACACATGTGCAACACTACAAGACATGTGCAACACTACAAGACACATGTGCAACACTACAAGACACATGTGCAACACTACAAGACACATGTGCAACACTACAAGACACATGTGCAACACTACAAGCACATGTGCAACACTACAAGACACATGTGCAACACTACAAGACACATGTGCAACACTACAAGACACATGTGCAACACTACAAGACACATGTGCAACACTACAAGACACAGTGCAACACACAAGACACATGTGCAACACTACAAGACACATGTGCAACACTACAAGACACGTGCAACACTACAAGACACATGTGCAACACTACTTACCAGTCAACAAAGGTACCCAAGTGTTGCACAAGTATCTTATTAACTTCCATCATTCGAACTAAGTAACCAGCTTTGACGGGAAGATCATGAATACAGTTCTAACAAACGAATTTTTTAGACAAATAAACGCGAGTCAGTCTTAGGAGGAATCGAATACAAGTCTAACAGGAAGGAGCATTTGAGTCCTTGACAGCAGGAAGGAGTCACGGAAGTTCGAGTCCTTGACAGCAGGAAGGAGTCACGGAAGTTCGAGTCCTTGACAGCAGGAAGGAGTCACGGAAGTTCGAGTCCTTGACAGCAGGAAGGAGTCACGGAAGTTCGAGTCCTTGACAACAGGAAGGAGCCACGGAAGTTCAAGTCCTTGACAACATGAAGGAGCCACGGAAGTTCGAGTCCTTGACAGCAGGAAGGAGCCACGGAAGTTCGAGTCCTTGACAGCAGGAAGGAGCCACGGAAGTTCGAGTCCTTGACAGCAGGAAGGAGCACGGAAGTTCGAGTCCTTGACAGCAGGAAGGAGCCACGGAAGTTCGAGTCCTTGACAGCAGGAAGGAGCCACGGAAGTTCGAGTCCTTGACAGCAGGAAGGAGCCACGGAAGTTCGAGTCCTTGACAGCAGGAAGGAGCCACGGAAGTTCGAGTCCTTGACAGCAGGAAGGAGCCACGGAAGTTCGAGTCCTTGACAGCAGGAAGGAGCCACGGAAGTTCGAGTCCTTGACAGCAGGAAGGAGCCACGGAAGTTCGAGTCCTTGACAGCAGGAAGGAGCCACGGAAGTTCGAGTCCTTGACAGCAGGAAGGAGCCACGGAAGTTCGAGTCCTTGACAGCAGGAAGGAGCCACGGAAGTTCGAGTCCTTGACAGCAGGAAGGAGCCACGGAAATTCGAGTCCTTGACAGCAGGAAGGAGCCACGGAAGTTCGAGTCCTTGACAGCAGGAAGGAGCCACGGAAGTTCGAGTCCTTGACAACAGGAAGGAGCCACGGAAGTTCAAGTTCTTGACAACAGGAAGGAGCCACGGAAGTTCAAGTTCTTGACAACAGGAAGGAGTCACGGAAGTTCGAGTCCTTGACAACAGGAAGGAGTCACGGAAGTTCGAGTCCTTGACAACAGGAAGGAGCCACGGAAGTTCGAGTCCTTGACAACAGGAAGGAGTCACGGAAGTTCAAGTCCTTGACAACAGGAAGGAGCCACGGAAGTTCAAGTTCTTGACAACAGGAAGGAGCCACGGAAGTTCAAGTTCTTGACAACAGGAAGGAGCCACGGAAGTTCAAGTTCTTGACAACAGGAAGGAGCCACGGAAGTTCGAGTTCTTGACAACATGAAGGAGCCACGGAAGTTCAAGTTCTTGACAACAGGAAGGAGCCACGGAAGTTAAAGTTCTTGGCAACAGGAAGGAGCCACGGAAGTTCAAGTTCTTGGCAACAGGAAGGAGCCACGGAAGTTCGAGTCCTTGACAACATGAAGGAGCCACGGAAGTTCGAGTCCTTGACAACAGGAAGGAGTCACGGAAGTTCAAGTTCTTGACAACAGGAAGGAGCCACGGAAGTTCAAGTTCTTGACAACAGGAAGGAGTCACGGAAGTTCGAGTCCTTGACAACAGGAAGGAGCCACGGAAGTTCAAGTCCTTGACAACATGAAGGAGCCACGGAAGTTCGAGTCCTTGACAACAGGAAGGAGCCACGGAAGTTCAAGTCCTTGACAACAGGAAGGAGCCACGGAAGTTCAAGTCCTTGACAACAGGAAGGAGTCACGGAAGTTCGAGTCCTTGACAAGAGGAAGGAGCCACGGAAGTTCGAGTCCTTGACAGCAGGAAGGAGCCACGGAAGTTCGAGTCCTTGACAGCAGGAAGGAGCCACGGAAGTTCGAGTCCTTGACAGCAGGAAGGAGCCACGGAAGTTCGAGTCCTTGACAAGAGGAAGGAGTCACGGAAGTTCGAGTCCTTGACAAGAGGAAGGAGTCACGGAATAATACATTGTGAAACCATGACTAATTCTCTTATCTCAAGCCTCAGCGACGGGAACTTTTCGTAGCTCAATTTGAATTGCGAATACGTGTGTGTCCTCTGTGTGTCCTCTGTGAGTGTGTCCTCTGTGAGTGTGTCCTCTGTGAGTGTGTCCTCTGTGAGTGTGTCCTCTGTGTGTGTGTCCTCTGTGTGTGTGTCCTCTGTGAGCGTGTCCTCTGTGAGTGTGTCCTCTGTGAGCGTGTCCTCTGTGAGTGTGTCCTCTGTGAGTGTGTCCTCTGTGAGTGTGTCCTCTGTGAGTGTGTCCTCTGTGAGTGTGTCCTCTGTGAGTGTGTCCTCTGTGAGTGTGTCCTCTGTGAGTGTGTCCTCTGTGAGTGTGTCCTCTGTGAGTGTGTCCTCTGTGAGTGTGTCCTCTGTGAGTGTGTCCTCTGTGAGTGTGTCCTCTGTGAGTGTGTCCTCTGTGAGTGTGTCCTCTGTGAGTGTGTCCTCTGTGAGTGTGTCCTCTGTGAGTGTGTCCTCTGTGTATGTGTGTGTGTGTGTACACCCAAGTTGTACACGCGTCTAATTTATCCTTATTTCTACTGCTTGAAGGGGGGGGAGGATAGCTAAAAGTTTCTGGATCAAGAGCCCCCGTCAAGTGCATCAAGGCACCTCGTCCCCTTCAAGGAGAACACCGTAAGTAAATAGCTTTAGACAAGAACGAAAAATAAACCACTTTTAAAAATATATATATATTTTTGTTTTTAAGTGTACCTTATGCAGCAATTATAAGTTTTTGTGTCATACTGTTTTTGTTTTTGTATTTTGAGAGCAAATATACCAGACTCGAAATGGATATTTTGGATTGTACAATATCATTTTGTTTCGACCTTTTGAAGTCATGGATAAGTATCAAATTGAAGGGTTTCGCCCAGGTATTTAGGGTATACCTGGAACGTAGCCAATGCTCCATTCCAGGTATATCCAGTATACCTGAAGTGTAGGAATGTCAAGATTAAAGACATGTGCAGCAGTTGGGTAATATTATTGATGAAACGTTTCGCTTATACAGTAGGCTTCTTCAGTCAAATACAAAGGCAGCAGTAACAATGAATATAAGATGATGTAATCAGTCCGTCGAGCTTGGAGAAATAGTATTTGAGGTGGTCAGTCCGTCAGTTCAGCTCCATGGCCGTTCCAGACCATGGAGCTGAACTCTTCTCCAGGCTGAGGGACTGACCACCTTGTTCCAGACCATGGAGCTGAACTCTTCTCCAGGCTGAGGGACTGATCACCTTGTTCCAGACCTTGGAGCTGAACTCTTCTCCAGGCTGAGGACTGACCACCTTGTTCCAGCCCATGGAGCTGAACTCTTCTCCAGGCTGAGGGACTGACCACCTTGTTCCAGACCATGGAGCTGAACTCTTCTCCAGGCTGAGGGACTGACCACCTTGTTCCAGACCATGGAGCTGAACTCTTCTCCAGGCTGAGGGACTGACCACCTTGTTCCAGACCATGGAGCTGAACTCTTCTCCAGGCTGAGGGACTGACCACCTTGTTCCAGACCTTGGAGCTGAACTCTTCTCCAGGCTGAGGGACTGACCACCTTGTTCCAGACCATGGAGCTGAACTCTTCTCCAGGCTGAGGGACTGACCACCTTGTTCCAGACCATGGAGCTGAACTCTTCTCCAGGCTGAGGGACTGACCACCTTGTTCCAGACCATGGAGCTGAACTCTTCTCAGGCTGAGGGACTGACCACCTTGTTCCAGACCATGGAGCTGAACTCTTCTCCAGGCTGAGGGACTGGAGAAGCGTACTGTGTGGGCGAAACGTCTCATCAATAAAGATACACAACTCTTGCACACGTATCTTAATCTTCACATTGCTACATTCCAGGTATACTGGATATACCTGGCATGGAGCACTGGCTATATTCCAGGTAAACTGGATATACCTGGCATGGAGCACTGGCTATATTCCAGGTATACTGGATATACCTGGCATGGAGCACTGGCTATATTCCAAGTATCCTGGATATACCTGGAATGGAGCTTTGGCTACGTTCCAGGTATACCCGAAATACCTGGGCAAAACCCTTCAGTTTGATACTTATCCATGACTTCAAAAGGTCGAAACAAAACAATATTGAACAATCCAAAATATACATTTCGAAACCGTGTAATGTAGAGTCTGGTATATTATATTTGCTCTCAAAATACAAAAACAAAAACAGTATGACACAAAAACTTATAATTGCTGCATAAGGTACGCTTAAAAAAACAAAACAATATATATTTTCAAGTTGGTTTATTTTTCTCTGTTGTTTATTTTTCGCTATTTACATACTGTGTCGTCCCTTGAAGGGGACGAGGTACCTTGATGCACTTGACGGGGGCTCTTGATCCAGAAACTTTTAGCTATCCTCCCCTTCAAGCAGTAGAAATAAGGATAAATTAGACACATGTGCAATACTTGGGTATCTTCAGTCCAATGCAAAGAATGAAGATCAGAAGGAGTTTGAGGTAATCAGTCCCTCAGTCTGGAGCCTATGTAATCAGTCCCTCAGTCTGGAGTCGACGTAATCAGTCCCTCAATCTTGATGATGATCGGGGGACCGATTACCTCAAAGTCCTGATCTTCACCATTCTTCTTTATATAGAACTGATGAAGCCACTGTGTGGCGAAATGTTTTGGCCGAGGGATCAAAGGATGAGGAGAGAGCCCTCCGCTTTTTTTTTCATTTTTTTTATTTGGCCGTAAGATTCATGGGGTTTTTCCCCACCCATGATAGTTTTAATTTATCTTTTATATAGTGTTTGTCATTTTAGTTTGTGGTTTATATTGTGTTTATCTTTTAATACATAAAAAGCAAGTTTTAATACATAAAAAGCCAGTGTCAGTAACCTTAATTTGTCTCTTTTTTTTCAGTGACAGTAGTCTTAATTTGTGTTTTTCAGTGACAATGGCTTTAACTTGTATCTTCTGCAGTGTCAATAGCCTTAATTTGTGTCTTTTTATATAGTGCACAGAATAAATAACATTTATTCACTGAACATCACACAACCACATCTATTTCCTCTGTACTCAGCCAGATAGATAGACCGTGAAGCTGTAGGTATAAACCGTGCAGTTATAGGGACTCCAAAATACACTGTGAATAACTCTTTGTTTACACACATCAACCAATCAGGGGTGAGGCAGTGCACTTCCGACTAGTTGATATTATACTTACACCCGGGTCTGGAAGTCAATCTCTCACTAGCTCTGGCTGATTATATACACTAGTCTCTCTCATACGAGTTTATGAACCACTAATACTAGCAAGGTGTCTACATCCCTGCTATGTTATACTCAGTAAATATTGTAAATATTGAGTGTTGGTAATATACTGGTGGTCTAAAATATTTAGTTGGTGTTTTTATTTTATTATTCTGTGAAGGTTCCATTATTGGTATCTTACGGCCTGGTTTCAGAGGCCTTCTGTGTGTACCTGTGTTCGCAATGCTTCTGCACAGTTCGTTGTATTGAATTTTCCAGCAGATAACTTCGCCTTTGATTTAGAATGTCTTTTGAAGTTGATTTTGATTTTTATCAGGTAGACTCTTATTCTTTTTTCGTCTTCTCACTCTCCTTCCTCCAAAGACCTTTTGTTTCTCTGTTACCTATCCCACATTCTCTCGTTATTTTCGTTTCCTCTATTAATATTTTCTTTTCCTCTCACTATTCTTATCCTTATTCCTCATTGTCTTTATTGTCATTTTCGTTCTCCTCATCTTCTCTTTATTTTATTCCTTATCTCTTCTCCTTTCACTACATTCTTAGCCGTTATTTTTTCACTTCCAACTCAAATATATTCCTGTCTGTCTCTATCTCTTTCTCTCGCCCTCTCTCCTCTCTCTATCTCTTTCTCTCGCCCTCTATCTCTTTCTCTCGCCCTCTCTCTATCTCTTTCTCTCGCCCTCTCTCTATCTCTTTCTCTCGCCCTCTCTCTATCTCTTTCTCTCGCCCTCTCTCCTCTCTCTATCTCTTTCTCTCGCCCTCTCTCTATCTCTTTCTCTCGCCCTCTCTCCTCTATCTCTCTCTCTCGCCCTCTCTCTCTCTCTCTCTCTCCCTCACCCCCCACATGCTTGTTAAAGTTCCAGTAAACAAAAGCATCAATTGGAGAATACGCAATTTCGCGCATAAGAAGATCAGGTAGCGAGCCTCCAGGAGGAAGCAGTAGCGAGCCTCCAGGAGGAAGCAGTAGCGAGCCTCCAGGAGGAAGCAGTAGCGAGCCTCCAGGAGGAAGCAGTAGCGAGCCTCCAGGGAGGAAGCAGTAGCGAGCCTCCAGGAGGAAGCAGTAGCGAGCCTCCAGGAGGAAGCAGTAGCGAGCCTCCAGGAGGAAGCAGTAGCGAGCCTCCAGGAGGAAGCAGTAGCGAGCCTCCAGGAGGAAGCAGTAGCGAGCCTCCAGGAGGAAGCAGTAGCGAGCCTCCAGGAGGAAGCAGTAGCGAGCCTCCAGGAGGAAGCAGTAGCGAGCCTCCAGGAGGAAGCAGTAGCGAGCCTCCAGGAGGAAGCAGTAGCGAGCCTCCAGGAGGAAGCAGTAGCGAGCCTCCAGGAGGAAGCAGTAGCAGCCTCCAGGAGGAAGCAGTAGCGAGCTCCAGGAGGAAGCAGTAGCGAGCCTCCAGGAGGAAGCAGTAGCGAGCCTCCAGGAGGAAGCAGTAGCGAGCCTCCAGGAGGAAGCAGAGCGAGCCTCCAGGAGGAAGCAGAGCGAGCCTCCAGGAGGAAGCAGTAGCGAGCCTCCAGGAGGAAGCAGGAGCGAGCCTCCAGGAGGAAGCAGGAGCGAGCCTCCAGGAGGAAGCAGGAGCGAGCCTCCAGGAGGAAGCAGTAGCGAGCCTCCAGGAGGAAGCAGTAGCGAGCCTCCAGGAGGAAGCAGTAGCGAGCCTCCAGGAGGAAGCAGACGAGCCTCCAGGAGGAAGCAGGAGCGAGCCTCCAGGAGGAAGCAGTGCGAGCCTCCAGGATAAGCAGTAGCGAGCCTCCAGGAGGAAGCAGTAGCGAGCCTCCAGGAGGAAGCAGAGCGAGCCTCCAGGAGGAAGCAGAGCGAGCCTCCAGGAGGAAGCAGAGCGAGCCTCAGGAGGAAGCAGGAGAGCCTCCAGGAGGAAGCAGAGCGAGCCTCCAGGAGAAGCAGTAGCGAGCCTCCAGGAGGCAGAGCGAGCTCCAGGAGGAAGCAGTAGCGAGCCTCCAGGAGGAAGCAGAGCGAGCCTCCAGGAGGAAGCAGTAGCGAGGGACTCTCAGGAGGAAGCAGTAGCGAGCCTCCAGGAGGAAGCGTAGAGCTCAGGAGGAACAGTGAGCCTCCAGGAGGAAGCAGTAGCGAGCCTCCAGGAGGAAGCAGAGCGAGTCAGGAGAAGCAGGGGGCCTCCAGGAGGAAGCAGTAGCGAGCCTCCAGGAGGAAGCAGCTGGAAGCGAGCCTCAGGAAGAAACAGGAGAAGAGCGAGCCTCAGGAGGAAGCAGTAGCGAGCCTCCAGGAGGAAGCAGGAGCGAGCCTCCAGGAGGAAGCAGTAGCGAGCCTCCAGGAGGAAGCAGTAGCGAGCCTCCAGGAGGAAGCAGGAGCGAGCCTCCAGGAGGAAGCAGGAGCGAGCCTCCAGGAGGAAGCAGGAGCGAGCCTCCAGGAGGAAGCAGGAGCGAGCCTCCAGGAGGAAGCAGTAGCGAGCCTCCAGGAGGAAGCAGGAGCGAGCCTCCAGGAGGAAGCAGGAGCGAGCCTCCAGGAGGAAGCAGGAGCTCTTGCCACTGAAGACTATTTACAAAAACAGCATTTTGTCCTAAATCTTATTAATCTGCGAAAGAGTTACTTGTCATGACAGGCAAATGAAAAGTCTGCTGAATTTTATACGTGTAAGTTATTTTTTATGGTTAGTGTGTGTGTGTGTGTGTGTGTGTGTGTGTGTGTGTGTGTGTCTGCTTCAAATTGTCTGTCATACTCTGTATCCTTGTCTGTCTGTCTGTCTCGGTTTCACATCAGCCACACTCGATCTGTCTATCATTAAGGAGATATACCTATTGTTTTTCCGTCCTAAAAAGGGGACACCTTTATATTTATCTGTCCTTAAAACAGATACATAGGTGTGTTTCTAAAAGGGATACATAGGTGTGTGTTTCTAAAAGGGATACATAGGTGTGTGTTTCTAAAAGGGATACACAGGTGTGTGTTTCTAAAAGGGATACACAGGTGTGTGTTTCTAAAAGGGATACACAGGTGTCTGTTTCTAAAAGGGATACACAGGTGTCTGTTTCTAAAAGGGATACACAGGTGTCTGTTTCTAAAAGGGATATATAGGTGTCTGTTTCTAAAAGGGATACATAGGTGTCTGTTTCTAAAAGGGATACATAGGTGTCTGTTTCTAAAAGGGATACATTTGTGTCTGTTTCTAAAAGGGATACATTTGTGTCTGTTTCTAAAAGGGATACATTTGTGTCTGTTTCTAAAAGGGATACATTTGTGTCTGTTTCTAAAGGGATACATTTGTGTCTGTTTCTAAAAGGGATACATTTGTGTCTGTTTCTAAAAGGGATACATTTGTGTCTGTTTCTAAAAGGGATACATTTGTGTCTGTTTCTAAAAGGGATACATTTGTGTCTGTTTCTAAAAGGGATACATTTGTGTCTGTTTCTAAAAGGGATACATTTGTGTCTGTTTCTAAAAGGGATACATTTGTGTCTGTTTCTAAAAGGGATACATTTGTGTCTGTTTCTAAAAAGGGATACATTTGTGTCTGTTTCTAAAAGGGATACATTTGTGTCTGTTTCTAAAAGGGATACATTTGTGTCTGTTTCTAAAGGGATACATTTGTGTCTGTTTCTAAAAGGGATACATTTGTGTCTGTTTCTAAAAGGGATACATTTGTGTCTGTTTCTAAAAGGGATACATTTGTGTCTGTTTCTAAAAGGGATACATTTGTGTCTGTTTCTAAAAGGGATACATAGGTGTCTGTTTCTAAAAGGGATACATAGGTGTCTGTTTCTAAAAGGGATACATAGGTGTCTGTTTCTAAAAGGGATACATAGGTGTCTGTTTCTAAAAGGATACATAGGTGTCTGTTTCTAAAAGGGATACATAGGTGTCTGTTTCTAAAAGGGATACATAGGTGTCTGTTTCTAAAAGGGATACATAGGTGTCTGTTTCTAAAAGGATACATAGGTGTCTGTTTCTAAAGTTGGATACATAGGTGTCTGTTTCTAAAAGGGATACATAGGTGTCTGTTTCTAAAAGGGATACATAGGTGTCTGTTTCTAAAAGGGATACATAGGTGTCTGTTTCTAAAAGGGATACATAGGTGTCTGTTTCTAAAAGGGATACATAGGTGTCTGTTTCTAAAAGGGATACATAGGTGTCTGTTTCTAAAAGGGATACATAGGTGTCTGTTTCTAAAAGGGATACATAGGTGTCTGTTTCTAAAAGGGATACATAGGTGTCTGTTTCTAAAAGGGATACATAGGTGTCTGTTTCTAAAAGGGATACATAGGTGTCTGTTTCTAAAAGGGATACATAGGTGTCTGTTTCTAAAAGGGATACATAGGTGTCTGTTTCTAAAAGGGATACATTTGTGTGTTTCTAAAACGGATACATATCTATCTTTAAAAGAGACAACTCTCTTCAAAAAAGGGATATACGGTGGACCCTCGGTTTTCGTGCATCTCCAAATTCGAACATTTATGTAAGTGTATTTTCGTAAGTGCTGTTGCAAGTGTATTTTTGGGGGTTTGAAATAGACTAACCTACGTGACATTATTTCTTAAGGAAGTAAATTCGTTCGGTAATGGCACTTGAGCAGCATTCTGGAACGAATTTTCGGCGAAAACCGAGGGACCACTGTATATTTATTAGTCCCTAAAATGGGATACATATCTATTCCTAAAAAATAGGAATATCTAGAATGGTTGAAGGATTTTCCCTTTTATTCAAGGTTTTCAAGCACCAACTGGATAATGCCTCTTTAGATAGTCTTCAAACTTCCATCACTGATGTATTTTGTGTAAAGGAAGACTCGCATTGTTACTGGGCAGTAAAAATGCCAATTTAACAATTTAAAAAAATGGGATATTAATTTTCCTATGAAATTTTGGGTCGTGTTGAAGCAAATTTTCCATTTTTTTATCAAATAAATTCAGGGAAGATGAAAACTTCTCTTCCGATCAGCTTGAAACTTTTAATGGCGGTGTTCCTTGCTTAGAAGAAAATTTGGATTGTTATTGAATTTTGACAATTTTATATAAAGTGGAATAATGGTTTAGGTGAAATAACTGGAAAATGCACTGTTAGATCGGCTTCAAACTACATTGCTGGTATATGCTACATAAACAATAACTCGAGACTGACTAAATTGAATGTTTTAGACTGACAACACTAGTGTTCCAAAACAAACGGAAAACTTAGATTTGTTTTTCGTTTTTCATATATATATACTAGTATATATATATGAATGCTCACAAACTCTCTCTCTGTCTCTCTCACATTCTCTGTCTCTCCCTCTCAACGGCTAGTGAAGAGGCAGGGCCATGAGCTGTGATACGATTCTGCAATCACACATAGGTGAGTATATGTAGGTGGACACACACACACACACCACAACACACACATACACACCACAACACAAACACACGCACACACCACAACACACACACCACAACATACACACATACACACACACATACACACCACAACACACACAAACACACGCACACACCACAACATACACACACACACACACACACACACACACACACCACAACACAATCATAACAGACACACACACACGTTCACCGCTGGACACCGTGACACAGAGTCAGAGGTACTGGACAGGTTATTTGTCAAATAACTGTACCGCATTGTCCACCCACTGTTGCCAGGAATGACCTCTGTTGTGTGCCTGCAACGGGAATGTGTGTGCCACAAACAGAAACTTGCCACGCCTAGAACGAAAAGTTGCCATTCTTGAAAAGGTTAGGTTAGGTAAGGTTTGGCTAGGATAGGTTACGTAAGGTTAGGTTAGGTAAGGTAAGTTTAGATAAGGTAAGGTAAGTTTAGATAAGGTAAGGTAAGGTTAGATAAGGTTAGACAAGGTAAGGTTAGGCTAGGTAAAGTTACGTAAGGTTAGGTTAGGTAAGGTTCGTCAGGAAACAGGCCAAGTGTTTCCTGACGCGGGTCTTAGTTATATGACGACCCACAGCTTTTGTTTGGGAGAAAAGGGAATTTTACTGTGTCTAAAATATCACTTTTTTGTTGTTGTGTGAAGGGAAATTGAAAAAAGGAAACCTGTGGAACACCAAGAAAACATTAAATTCCCCACAGAAACTTTTACATGGGTTCCACAATCAAGGTCGCTCCTTGAATCCTTCTAGATATTTTTAAAAAATAATTGAGGCGAGACTGGAAACGGAGGGACGAGTAAATCATATATTTATGGACACACGTACACGTACATGTACACACACACACACACACAACACACACACACAACACACACACACACACACACACACAACACACACAAACACAACACACACAAACAGTGAAGAGGCGGGGCCAGGAGCTATGAATCGACCCCTGCAACCACAACTAGGTGAGTACACACAAACACAAACCTGGTACTTCCTCCAAACACCACTAAAACAACCTTTAAATATTCCTTATATATAAACACGAGTAAATCTGCCATTAACTAATTTAATAAATGATCCAGTAAACCTGAAACTAATAATTTCCAATACGACTTTTTTAATCCGTACGTTTGACAACACTTCGTTGTATGAAAATAACATCAACTCTCATTATACATTACAAAATTAATGCATTCAGTATTATACACTAATCTATAGAATTTAGGAGTTTTATTCTAAATCCAAAAATGGCATAACAACAGCAGTATAAATCCTAATGATTGTAGTTGAAATATGTAAAGGATGATGGATGATGATTATGTAAATTATGATGGTAATGAGCTTGGTTGTGATAATGGTGATAATGAAGGTGATTGATAATGCTATCTTTATTCCGAAACGTTTCTTTATTCCGAAACGTTTCGCCCACACAGTAGGCTTTTTCAGTCAAGTACAGAAGAATGAGAAGAAGCAGTAGTGATGATTGATGATAATGTTGATAAAGATGGTGCAAATGATGGTGATGATAGTAATGATGAAGCCTGATGACAATGATAATGACATTAGTGATGATAATAATAGTGATATAAAATTATAATTGACTTATTAATGGCTCTCTTAGTCTTAACATCATATACAACCCATCGCCAAACAGCAGACCCGGAGAGAAACACGACACGAACACGATTTAACTCACATAAATGGCTCAACCCGTGTGTGACAACCCCCAAAAAAAGGTGAAGGCTCGATCCTACGTTTGCTCAGCACCGTACTGTGGTTTAAACACAACAGTGACGACCAGAAATATAATCCCCTTACCGAAAAAAAACTCACAATATATAATTGAATTGGGCAGCAAGAAGAGGGGAATGAAAAATACACGAAATAGATAATACAGTTCACTCTAAAACTTCGTGAAATATAGATAACCCACGAGTGTTTACACACATTTTCTGGTTGAAATATATTTCAAAGGTTAGAAATATATAGTTCAAGCGATGATCTAGATGTCAAACCTCGAATATATATATTTTAACTTTATAAAATATATTTTAACCACTTAAAATATATGTTTAAAATACCTTTTAAGTGTTTAAGATATATTTTAAGCGTTTAAGATATATTTTAAGAGTTTAAGATATATTTTAAGCGTTTAAGATATATTTTAAGCGTTTAAGATATATTTTAAGCGTTTAAGATATATTTTAAGCGTTTAAGATATATTTTAAGCGTTTAAGATATATTTTAAGCGTTTAAGATATATTTTAAGAGTTTAAGATATATTTTAAGAGTTTAAGATATATTTTAAGCGTTTAAGATATATTTTAAGAGTTTAAGATATATTTTAAGCGTTTAAGATATATTTTAAGCGTTTAAGATATATTTTAAGCGTTTAAGATAAATTTTAAGAGTTTAAAGATATATTTGAATTATATTTTAAACATTTAAAATATATTCTTCCCCTAATACATTATCTTCCCTTAACTAACAAACAGAAAGCCGTTCCATAACAAACAGAAAGCCGTTCCTTAACTAACAGAGGGTTGTTCCTTAAATGAGACACTCCTTAAATGACCCACAGTGGTTTCTTCAGTCCAATGCAGAAAAAGGTGCCCACCACCGGGGAGCTGGACGAAGTATTCGAGACGTAGCTCTGAGTTGTTATCTATGGTGTTCTACTCCCTATTGTATCTTTGTCGAATATAAAGGGTGGTAGGAGAAAATATTCAAACAGCTTCAGGGAGAACCTCGAGTATTTCCTGAAGCAAGTTTATTCTTTTCTCTGAGGATAAGGGTCCCAAACTCAGTTCCAGGGTGGTATCTCCCTATATTTTATTTTACACACACACACACACATATATATATATATATATATATATATATATATATATATATATATATATATATATTCGCGGCTTGAGTGTGTTTAGGTCAACAAAAATTTTAATCCTGCCCTGGATTCAAATGGTGTTTTATGAAAGGTCACATGAAGTGTATCGAGGTCAGGAAGGTCAAGGGTAACCACGGCAATGATGTTGTGTTGATACAGTTAAGGGAGAGAGGAAGACAACACCACGATCTCGTGAGACCCTTAACAGAAGTCTCAAGAAGAGAAAGTAAGAAAGAGGGTTAGAGAGTACTCCTTCCAGTCAAGGGAAAGTAAGAGCACCCTACCAGTCAAGGGAAAGTAAGAGCACCCTACCAGTCAAGGGAAAGTAAGAGCACCCTACCAGTCAAGGGAAAGTAAGAGCACCCTACCAGTCAAGGGAAAGTAAGAGCACCTTACCAGTCAAGGGAAAGTAAGAGCACTACCAGTCAAGGGAAAGTAAGAGCACCCTACCAGTCAAGGGAAAGTAAGAGCACCTTACCAGTCAAGGGAAAGTAAGAGCACCCTACCAGTCAAGGGAAAGTAAGCGCTCCCTACCAGTCAAGGGAAAGTAAGAGCTCCCTACCAGTCAAGGGAAAGTAAGAGCTCCCTACCAGTCAAGGGAAAGTAAGAGCACTCTACCAGTCAAGGGAAAGTAAGAGCACCTTACCAGTCAAGGGAAAGTAAGAGCACCCTACCAGTCAAGGGAAAGTAAGAGCACCCTACCAGTCAAGGGAAAGTAAGAGCACCCTACCAGTCAAGGGAAAGTAAGAGCACCCTACCAGTCAAGGGAAAGTAAGAGCACCCTACCAGTCAAGGGAAAGTAAGAGCACCCTACCAGTCAAGGGAAAGTAAGAGCACCCTACCAGTCAAGGGAAAGTAAGAGCACCCTACCAGTCAAGGGAAAGTAAGAGCACCCTACCAGTCAAGGGAAAGTAAGAGCTCCCTACCAGTCAAGGGAAAGTAAGAGCTCCCTACCAGTCAAGGGAAAGTAAGAGCTCCTCATCATCCTTGTCCTATTGCACAGCTGATGAGGACCTCATTTGGAGGTTGAACGATGAGAGTAAACACTGTCTTCCTGTTTCTGTCTACACGAGGGCACCTACCTCTCGTAGACAGATTCTGTTTGTCTACACGAGGGTACCTACCTCTTGTAGACAGGTCCTGTTTCTGTTTACACGAAGGCACCTACCTCTTGTAGACAGATGCTGTTTCTGTCTACACGAGGCTATCTGCCTCTCGTAGACAAGTCCTCCTGTCTACAGGAGGATACCTACCCCTCGTAGACAGGTCCTGTTTCTGTTTACAGGGTACCTACCTCTCGTAGAAAGGTTCCGTTTCTGTCTACTAGAGCACCTACCTTTCATAGACAGGTGGTCTTTATGCCTCTTAGGAACACTGATACCTGCTACACACTGTCTCACCTCCACTCTCTTGCTCTGTAAGAATTACGTAGTACGGATCAGCCGGGCTGTGGCTCGTACGTTGGACTACGTGCGGCCAGCAGTAACAGCCTGGCTGAACAGGCCCTGATCCACCGGGGCGCTGACCCCCGAAAACCCCTCCACAAGTAGAATAAGATTCAGAACGGACGAAGTATATTTATACACCATAGGGAGGTTAGCATGGGCCACTACTGTGACCACAAATGGAAGATTTTTACAAATGAATCTTCCGTGGTTGTGGCGAGCTCTAGCTCTAGTCTCCTTCATGGCAGCTGCTTACGCACTAATGTCAACTACCGTCCACGGCAGATGTGTCAACACACTTCACTGCATGACACACCGGCACCGTGTCGTGCAGTGTCATCTAGCTTCAGTCATCCTGTGACATCTTTGTGTCATCCTTTGTAAACTTGTGTCATTCTGTATCATACAGTGTCGTCCATTGTCTAGTGTCATCCTGTGTCATCTAGTGTCATCCAGTGTCATAGCTTGTAGATGATAATCTACGACCACTCACAGGACGATTGTCAGAAGACACAAAATGTAGTTTAGAATTTCCTCCAGAAGAGAAAAAATTCATAACGAGAAAAGTTTTTCAGTCGTTTATATTGTTTAGGTGTGTGTTTGAGGAGGGAAGGAAGGAGGGAAAGAAGGAGGGAAGGAAGGAGGAGAGGAGGGAAGGAGGGAGGAAGGAGGGAGGGAGGAGGGAGGAAGGAGGAGGGAAGGAAGGAGGAAGGAGGGAAGGAAGGAGGGAAGGAAGGAGGGAAGGAAGGAGGAAGGAGAGGAGGGAAGGAGGAGGAAGGAGGGAGGGAAGGAGGAGGGAAGGAAGGAGGAAAGGAGGGAAGGAAGGAGGGAAGGAGGAGAGGAAGGAAGGAGGGAAGGAGGAGGAAGGAGGAGGGAAGGAGGGAGGAAGGAGGGAGGGAAGGAAGGAGGAAAGGAGGGAAGGAAGGAGGGAAGGAAGGAGGGAGGGAAGGAGGGAAGGAGGGAGGGAAGGAGGGAGGAAGGAGGAGGAAGGAAGGAGGGAAGGAGGAGGAAGGAGGGAGGGAAGAGGAGGAAGGAAGGAGGGAAGGAGGAGGGAAGGAAGGAGGAAGGAGGGAGGGAAGGAAGGAGGAAGGAAGGAGGGAAGGAAGGAGGGAAGGAAGGAGGGAAGAGGAGGGAGGAAGGAGGGAAGGAAGGAGGGAAGGAAGGGAGGGAAGGAAGGAGGGAGGGAAGGAGGGAGGGAAGGAGGGAAGGAAGGAGGAGGGAAGGAAGGAGGGAGGGAAGGAAGGAGGAGGGAAGGAAAGGAGAGGAAGGAAAGGAGGGAGAGAGAAGGAGAAGAGGAGGAAGGAGGGAGGGAAGGAGGGGAGGAAGGAGGGAGGAGGAGAGGAGGAAGAGGAGGAGGAAGGAGGGAGGGAAGGAGGAGGAGAGAAGGAGAAGGAGGGGAAGGAAGGAGGGAGGAAGGAGGGAGGAAGGAAGGAGGAGGGAAGGAAGGAGGAGGAAGGAGGGAGGGAAGGAGGGAGGGAAGGAAGGAGGAGGGGAAGGAAGGAGGGAGGGAAAGGAGAGGAAGGAGAAGGAAGGAAAAGAAGGAGGGAAGGAGGGAGGGAAGGAGGAGGAAGGAGGAGAGGAAGGAGGAGAAGAAGGAGGGAGGAGAGAGGAAGGAAGAGAGGGAAGGAAGGAGGAGGGAAGGAGAGGAGGAAGGAAGGAAGGAGGGAAGGAAGGAGGAGGAGAAGGAGGGAGAGGGAAGGAGGGAGAGGAAGGAAGGAGGAAGAGGGAAGGAAGGAGGGAGGGAAGAAAGGAGGGAAGGAAGGAGGAAGGAAGGAGGGAAGGAGGAGGGAAGGAGGGAGGGAAGAGGAAGAGGAGGGAAGAGGAGGAAGGAGGAGGAAGGAAGGAGGAGGAGAGAGGAAGGAGGAGGGAAGAAGGAGGGAGGAGAGGAGGGGAAGGAGGGAAGGAGGGAGAGGGGGAAGGAGGAGGAAGGAGGAAGGAGAGGAGGAGGAGGAAGAGGAGGGAGAAGGAGAGGAGGAGGAGGGAAGGAGGAGGGGAGAGGAAGGAAGGAGGAAGGAAGAGGGAAGGAGGAGAGGAAGGAAGGAGGAAGGAAGGGAAGGGAAGGAAGAGGAGGGAGGAGGAGGAGGAGGGAAGGAAGGAAGGAAGGAAGGAAAGGAGGGAGGGAGAAGGAGGAAAGAAGGAGGAAGGAGGGAGGGAGGGAGGGAGGGAGGGAGGAGAAAGGCAGAAAAGGAGAGGGAGAGAAGAAAGGGAGGAGAGAGGGAGAGAGAGAAACAAAAGTATCATCTACACTCACTCTCTCTCTCTCTCTCTTTTTACACAGGGTTTGACAACGTTAGGTTAAGATCCCTAACTTTATTGACAAGCTATTGACAAGTTAAGGGTTCCTAACTTTATTGACAAGCTATTTACAAGTTAAGGGTTCCTAACTTTATTGACAAGCTATTGACAAGTTAAGGGTTCCTAACTTTATTGACAAGCTATTGACAAGTTAAGGGTTCCTAACTTTATTGACAAGCTATTGACAAGTTAAGGGTCCCTAACTTTATTGACAAGCTATTGACAAGTTAAGGGTTCCTAACTTTATTGACAAGCTATTTACAAGTTAAGGGTTCTTAACTTTATTAACAAGCTAAGAGCTGTTACCTACATCAGCTCATTTGAAAGCATTTTTATTGTTATGAAACATACAAGTAGGGAACAGGATGAAGTTGGAGCCATCTGTGGGCCAGATGTGGACCATCTGTGGGCCAGCTGTGGACCATCTGTGGGTCAGCATTTTCATTTGATCAACTGACTTTATCTCGTTGACATCATAATGCTGTACGAATGTGTTCCAGACTCGAGTCATCCTGGTGATTAATGATCTCAGATGAAGTGATGTCCTGGAGAAGGTTACAGCCAGAGTGAAGTTGCTGCTGGCTGCCCGTCTTGTGGTATAGAAGCTTGCTTCTCGCTGTCCTCCAAGTGGAGCCAAGTGTGGTACTTTGACAATGTTGGTCTTGTAAGGTCACCCACCTCCCTCCTGTGTTAAAGGCTCTGCTGAAATGACAGATCTATCCAGGATGGGTCCAGGCGAGAGATGAGACGTCTTGCTCTGTTCTCTACTCTGTCAAGCAGTCGCAGATGAAAGGGTGGGGCAGGCAAACCAAGAAAGTGGAGCATACTCAAGGTGTGAACGCACTTGTGCCTCATACAGAATCTTGCAACCCCTACTGTCAAGCAGATGCGAGATACGTCGAAGTGCTGTAAGCTTCCTGGCTGCCTTGTTTCCAAGATTTACAACGTGGTTCTTCATGGTCAGTTTGGAGTCCAATTTCACCCCAAGGATATCAACTTTTTACCCGGGTACCAACACTATTCCCATTCATACTTACTACTGCTCCGGCATTACCATCATGGTGCCTAGAGACCATCATCATTTGTGTTTTCTCAGGTGCAAATGTTACCTGCCATCGGTTTCCCCAAGCTGATATAGCTCTTAGCTGGTGATTGATGTAGCTTAGAGCAGCTGGCATTTCTTCTCTTGAATAAGTAAATGTCAGAGTGCAGTCATCTGCATATGCATGGGATTTTGGGATGAGATGAAGGTCATTGAAGTAAACATTCCATAACAATGGTCCCAGCACACTTCCCTGTGGAACACTTGCCCCAATAGAATGTCTTGCTGATTCTGTTCCATTGAGAACTACCCTTAGAGATCTACCATGAAAGTAATGACTGAGGAGACAGTGTAGAGCCTGCAATTCCCAGCGCTTGCAGCTTTACCAAGAGGCCCTGTTGCCACACTCGGTCGAAAGCACCAGCAATGTCCAGTACTACCACACAGCTGACTTTGGATTCATCCAGTGACTGGTGACATTTAGTGGAGAGGTTTAACAACAGATCAGCAGCAGAGTAACCTTTCCTGAAGCCATATTGACGGTCACAAAGTAGTGAGTGGTAGTCAAAAAACTCTGTCATTTGTCTTGAGATTATTGTCTCAAGGATCTTGCCAGTGATTGACAGGAGTGACACTGGTCTGTAGTTGCTGATTTCTGCTCTGCTCTTCTTTTTCTGAACAGGGACTACATTTGCCTCTTTCCAGAGAGAAGACCATTTACACTGTACTAGGCAGTGCTGAAAGATGCGAGTTAGAGGTGCTGCTAGCTGGTCTGCACATCTCAGCAATCTTGGGCTCAACTTGTCTGGGCCCACAGCCTTTTCTTGGTCAAGCGATTTAAGAAGGAAATACACTTCCTTCTGCCTTATTGTCACCACTGACAGTTTTGACACAGTTCTTGCAGCTAGCCAAGGAGGGTCCCTTGTTGGATCAGGAACTTGCATTTTGGTAGCAAAGTGATCGACAAAGAGGTTCGCTTTCTCTTGACTACTAGTAGAGGTGGTCCCATCCTGTCGATTTAGAGGTGGAATAAGGTCATCAGGCAGATACCCTTGTCTGTCCTTGACCAGGGACCACCAGGTTTTAGAGCTCACCTGTATGGCTCTATGCTGTACTTTCTACAAGATTGATGTACTGAATACATCGACTCCAGGCCGAGGGACTGATTACCTCAACTCCTACTCTCCTTACACCTTTCTACTTTCTATTGGACTGATGAAGCCACTGTGTGGCGAAACGTTTCCTCAATAAAGATACCCAAGTGTTGCATATGTGTCTAATTTATAACTTGTCGGTTCTCTGAACCATTCATCTACAGATCTCACTCTACCTGATGTCAGCTTTCTTTCTGTGTCCACCTCCCATTCAGAGATGGCCCACTTTTGAACTTCACCCATATGTCTACAGGCTTGTCTGTACAAGTCCCTCCCTACCTCTCTCCCTCTCTCTCTCTCTCTCTCTCTCTCTCTCTCTCTCTCTCTCTCTCTCTCTCTCTCTCCCCGCAGCGTTCAGAGCAGGTGGTCTCATCACACGGCCTGGGTCATCCTTATGCCCAATTTCCTTGCCTGGCAGTGCCTCAGGCTACTACCCTCTGGCCACTACCCTCCACTTCACCCCAATCTGCCACTACCCGTCTGTTTATCCCCTCGCCCACTACCCAAACTAACCCCATTTCCATTCCTACGATTTTGTTTTGCTTCTAATCCCTGTGTGTATTCCAAGCAGAGTTGGATTCTCTGCCCAAATCTCCTCTCATTAGAGTATATTGGTTGGGGGTGGTGGTGGGGGTTAGGATGGGAGGGGAAGTCGGCAAGTATCAGGGAAATGGGAATGGGGGAAAGAGAGGGAAATAGACGGGAAAGGAGTTGTAGAAAGGGAAGGGAGATGGAAGTAGAGAAAAAAAAAATGTTGAAAATAGGAAGAGAGTTGTGGTTAGTTTGGTGTGTGTGTGTGTGTGTGTGTATGTGTGTGTGTGTGTGTGTGTATGTGTGTGTGTATGTGTGTGTGTGTATGTGTGTATGTGTGTGTGTATGTATGTGTGTGTGTATGTGTGTGTGTGTGTGTGTGTGTGTGTATGTGTGTGTGTATGTGTGTGTGTATGTGTGTGTGTGTGTGTGTATGTGTGTGTGTGTGTGTGTATGTGTGTGTATGTGTGTGTGTATGTGTGTGTGTGTATGTGTGTGTGTGTATGTGTGTGTGTGTATGTGTATGTGTGTGTGTGTATTTGTGTGTGTGTGGGGGGGGTTAGCATCACCAATGCAAAACACCACAATCTGTGGTTTAGCACCACCAGTGCAAAGCACCACCATCATAGGAGTACAGCAGCACCACCAGAGTACGGTAGCACTTCCCGTGAATAGCAGCACCACCAGATTACTGCACCACCACCACCACTAGACTACTGCACCATCACCACCACCAGAGTGGTGGTGCAGTAATCCCAAGTCCAAAGTAACAAGGCAAGGATTAGGTAAAGGAACGCGAGAAAAGGAGAGAAAGTAATGAGGGAGAGAAAGAAGAGGAATAATAAGGGAGCAAAACACAACAACAACTAAGATCTTTGTAACTCCTCAGGGACGAAGGTAAAGAAAAAGAACATAAAGGTCAGACAAAACAGTTCTACTCATATCTAACCTTTCTGGGTCCTGATTCTGGAAAAAGGTTCTCACTCGAGGGAATTGTAGCCACCTTCTCTTTCCTGCACCAGACCTGATTACCTCCCATTTCCCAAGCCCTATAAGACTCCCACAAGCTTAGCGCTTCCCACTGAATACATATTAATATCCGTCTCTGAATATGTAAGCTGGATTACTGTTGTATAAAGACAAGAGAAATGTATTTAAGAACATAAGAAAGGAGGAACACTGCAGCAGGCCTGTTGGCCCATACTAGGCAGGTCCTTCACAATCCATCCCACTAACAGAATATTTGCTCAACCCAATTTTCAATGCTACAAAATAAATAAGATTTGATAATTCTATTTACTCATGTGCGAGTCCCACTCAAATCCAACCCCTCTCACTCATGAATTTATCCAACCTAAATTTGAAACTACCCAAGGTCCTAGCTTCAATAACCCTACTAGGCAGACTGTTCCACTCATCAACTACCCTATTTCCAAACCAATACTTTCCTATATCCTTTCTAAATCTAAACTTATCTAATTTGAATCCATTATTGCGGGTTCTCTCTTGGAGAGATATCCCCAAGACCTTATTTATATCCCCTTTGTTAATACCCATTTACTGGCAAATGTGAATATCCAGAAGATCTTGATATCAAGGAGAACATGTAAACAGTCAAATATCAAAGACAAGTGAATGTCGAGGCGACCCCATAAGGGGGATTAGATTCCACAAAAAAAGTATCTCAATAACCTGAGCCCCCTTTACACACACATAAGAACATACGAATGGAGGAACACCGCAGAAGGCCTACTGGCCTATTCAAGGCAGGTCCTTCTCAAAACCAACCATTCCACCCTCCAGATCTTATCCGGATGGGGGATGTTGTGTAAGAGGTGAAATTACACTGGCCTTTGTGGATGCATATAGCACAGGTGTCAATTTTGTTGATTTTCCCACTGAGGTAGTTGGTAAAGTTAATACCTCTTACACATCCTGTGGACGGTAGAGCAAGAGAATATGGATAAACTAACGGCAGTACCCACAACAGTGGAGAAACTACAAGTTACAGTGCTAACTTGCACTGGGGCAACTTTTCGGTCCGTGTAGAGCTCTACACAGAGCGAATTGTTGGCTCCCAAAAAAACTTGTCATTTCGTAAGTGATTTCCATAGACTATTTTAGATAACACTAAAATCGAATGAATCCGATGGATGTCAGCTGGCATTCGGAAATTAGGTGAGACTAAATCTAGCAAATTCATTCTAGGAAAAGACTCTCAGGAGTCTATGAGGGTATTAGATCCCTTTGATGGCTTGCCGCTCGGTATGTTCCAATGTAAATTTGTTCTATGAGTTAAATTTACTAGCATATACTAGAAGAGTGACCACTACCACCACTAAGATCGTCAGGCTAAAATTACCAACCCCACAACCACCCCACCACACTAAAATCACCAGCACCAACCCCACAACCACCCCACCACACTAAAATCACCAGCACCAACCCCACAACCACCTAAGCACATTAAAATCACTAAGACCACCACGACGCTAAAATGAACAGTATCAACCTCACAACAACAACTACTACCACCACCACGCTAAAAATTAGGAACAACCTCACAACCACCAACACCATCAACTCTACCACACACGTCCTCTCTCGTCTGCAGACATTTCTGCATCTCAGTGTTGCATCCATCAAGTGAACACCATCGCCTACCTCCATTGCAACCCCACCTAATTCTACCTAAGATTCATTGGCATCAATGAAGATGGAAGATCGACTGGCACGAAGGGAGACGGTATAGAACCGCTCCTCTATACTCCTATTCACCACTAATCACTGCTAACACTGTTCACTGAAATTCAGCAATATCACTGTCTCCTGCTATTCAGTCCTGTTAATGACCTGACATGGTATATTATTACCAGATAGATTACTGGCAGGTAATCAGCTTCGATCCTGATAAAGGAGGATAACGACAGTTCATGAGATCAAGACACCTTCCTTAAAGGATTGAATCCTCTTATTTGGAAGGGGGAGAGGGAAAACTTGGTTGGGTTAGGTTTAAAGCCTATCGGCTTCACGAAGCTAAATTAAGGCCGCATTTTGCCTGTACATAGTCGTCCTACTTTTTGCATCAACTCTCTTCCCTAACTTAGACAGATGGATATTTAATTTTCTAGCTAATAGAACCCTAAAAGTTTTAGTAAACGGTGAAATCAGAGAGGAGGAGGAGTGCTACAGGGAAGAGCTCTCTTCCCCAAGGCACAGTGCTTCCTCCACTTATCTTTCTCGTTCTTATATCTGACACAGAGAGCAATACAAGAGGCAGTGTATCATCCTTTGTACACGATACTAGAATCTATATCTGACAAACAAGCGAATATAGCAGCACTGAATCATACTTTCCAGAGGATACTAGAGTCTAAATGACAATGGCATCTATAGAAGAAATAAAAGCAAGCTTGGAATACAAGACAAACTCAAATCACTTAACAGACCGCCAGTCTAATGTGAGAAACCTGGGATTGATAATATCACATCTCTCGTTCACATTGAAAAAATGTCAGTATCGCAACAAGGAAAACGAAAGTTTGGATAACTAGAACTTACAAAACAAGGAATGCTGGAATACTGTTCTATACTAACAGCCCCCTCCTCCAGACAGGCGCAACTGCAGAACTGGAAAATGTACAAAGACCATTAACAGATTGTATGAACTTAATCAAGCATATAAATCACCGAAAGTTCTTCAAGTCCTTTGAACTGTACTCCTTAGAACGAAGGCGAGAAAGATACATCATAATCTACACCTGGAAGATAATGGAGGGATTGGTCACAAAACTTCACACCGAAATCATTACTTGTGATCACAAGAGAATTGGCAGGCGGTGCAGGATACCTTCAGGGAAGCGACGAGTACACAGAGAAAGCTCAGTAAGTGCAAAGGGACCACGACTCTGCAACACCCTAGCTGTCTTTAGGGGTAAACTCGACATATTCCTCAACTTAATTCCTGATCAACCAGGCTGTGGTGCATACATTGGACTGCGGGTAGTGGGAACCAACAGCTTGATAGATCAGGATCCAGGAGGCCTGGTCTGGGACTGGGCCGCAGGGGCGCTGATCCCCTGAAGAGGCTACAGGTAACCTTCCCTATCTCCCACCCATTCCTTTCGTAGCCCTACTCATTCCTTATCTCTCACAAATTCCCAACCTCCCACCCATTCCCTATCTCCTTCCAATTCCCAACCTCGCTCTCATTTCCTACCACACACCCATTCCCAAAAAGCACCCATTCCTTACCACACACCCATTTCCTATCTCCTACCCATTTCCTCCCTCACACCCATTCTCTTACCAAACACCCATTCCATACCCCTCCCATTTCGTATACCAACTCCCTGCCACCCATTTCCTACCTCCCGCAAATTCTCTATCTCCCACCACCCCCCATTCCCTACCTCACCACCATTCCCTACCTCACCTCCCTTTCATCTTCCACTATTCCCATGACTGTCGGCGACAGTTCTGATATACATTTACTGTTCTTGTCTCTGCCAAGGTCATTCCCATTTCCGGTGGTTGATATTCGGTGGCGTGCGTTTCCACAACATTCCTCTTCCATCCCCATTCCAGCCATAGCTTATTCAGTTCCACTATTATCACTCGAGATCCAGTTCCTTGGATCAGAGCCGATTGCTTCCTAATTCCGTCCCCTCCTCCTCCCCTCCCCCGGGAGCTACATAGCCCCTACGGGTTTAGCGCTTAATTGAAAGTGACAACAATAATAATAATAATCCCAATGCCTACCACTAACCATTTCCATTGAAGCTGCTGTAAATCCCATTTAAAATTCCCATTTGGTCACTGCCAGTCCCAGCGTGGCCACTGCCAGTCCGAGAGTGGTCACTGCCAGTCCCAGCGTGGTCACTGCCAGTCCCAGCGTGGTCACTGCCAGTCCCAGCGTGGCCACTGCCAGTCCCAGCGTGGTCACTGCCAGTCCCAGCGTGGTCACTGCCAGTCCCAGCATGGTCACTGCCAGTCCCAGCGTGGTCACTGCCAGTCGCAGCATGGTCACTGCCAGTCCCAGCATGGTCACTGCCAGTCTCAGCGTGGTCACTGCCAGTCTCAGCTTGGTCACTGCCAGTCGCAGCATGGTCACTGCCAGTCCCAGCTTGGTCACTGCCAGTCCCAGCATGGTCACTGCCAGTCCCAGCGTGGTCACTGCCAGTCCCAGCTTGGTCACTGCCAGTCCCAGCTTGGTCACTGCCAGTCCCAGCATGGTCACTGCCAGTCCCAGCATGGTCACTGCCAGTCGCAGCATGGTCACTGCCAGTCTCAGCTTGGTCACTGCCAGTCCCAGCATGGTCACTGCCAGTCCCAGCTTGGTCACTGCCAGTCGCAGCATGGTCACTGCCAGTCGCAGCATGGTCACTGCCAGTCCCAGCGTGGTCACTGCCATTCCTAAATTTTTCACTGCATTTCCATTCTGGTTAATGACTCGGTCACTTCATACTCCCTCTCTCTCTCTCCCTCCCTCCCCTCTCTCTCTCTTTCTCTCTCTCTCTCTCTCTCTTTCTCACACTTAAAAATCACCATGTACAAGAGCACCCTGCTAGGAGTTCTACAAACTAGGGGGTATATTCTTGCCCTAGCTAATGCGTAAGCCTCTCCTAGCATTTAAATTATCACCAACATAATTTTTTATACGCGTAGTTTACTCAGTCTTAAGCAGTGTTGTAAACGTCGAAGTAAACATCGCTATCACGATGTTTACTTTGCGCTGTGTTTGTTGTGAGGACAGACGCTCGGATAATGGAAATTCGTATAGAAGCGCTAAACATGCATGTGTCACGCATCGCCTATGGTATGGGAGGTATTGAGACGTGGCTTTTTAAAACACTCTTGAGAGTACATTGCACTGGTTTTGTACAAGATTCTTGAGAGTACATTGTACTAGCTCTGTACTCATCCTTCAGAGTACACTGCACTAAGAGTACATTGACTAGGCCTTGTATATAATCTTGAGAATTCGGGTTCTGATCATATAAAGTCAATAATATATCAACACTGTTCAATATTATGTTCTCCCTCAACTCAATAATAATAATAATAATAATAATAATAATCATAATAATAATCATAATCATAATAATAATAATAATCACTAACGTCATCACATATGTCACAACTCTCATCAACTGCATAAGTCAATGCAACTCTAAATCAATTGCGAGAGTTCAAATTCATCAACTGCAGGAGTCAGTTCCACTCGTGATATCACAATATGCAGAACAACCACTGTGTAAAGAATAGTGAACTTCCAAGCGCTTTCGTGACTTCTCACATTATCAAGGAACTGTAAAAATAAGTGAACAGAAAGGCATATAAGACCGAGATTACACTTCGCGGTCAACTTACAACGCCTGACCTTTTTATGATGATGTAGGTATGTAATAATTGTATTAATAACCATTACAATAATATAATAATAACCATAATAATATGAAGAGAAGAAAGAAGAAAAAGCCAGGTAACTGAAAATCATCTAAATTCATCAGTGTTAATATTAAACATATACAGGCAAGACCTTAGAGACTACCCACACAGACAATATTCTCTCCTGCGGGACTCCTGTGGGACTCCTGTGGGACTCCTGCGGGACTCCTGCCTCTCCACAATGGCCGGAAAAGCATCGCTTCTGCCAATTAATCTCTGGGAAGGTATTGTGGCAGGTAAATAATACGAGAACCCAAGGTCGAAGTTGATCTGGTGGAGCGGTACACACACACACACACACACACACACACACACACACACACACACACACACACACACAATTATGATTTTATAGGCAAAAATTTTTGTTCGCTGTATTTATGAGAAGGAAAGAGAAAGAGAAAAAGGGAAAGAGGGGGAGAGAGAGAGGGGAGGGGAAGATGAAGGGGGAAAGGGAGACAGCAGGAAGAGAGGGAGGGTAAAGTGAGAGGGAGATGGGGAATAGGAAGAGGCTGTCGTGGAACGTAGGAATAGGAAGGTCTAGGAAGAGAAGAGTTAGAAAGGGAGAAAATTCGAAAGAGGACTATGGAAAAGTAAAGAAAGTTTACAGAGAAGAGAAAAAACAGAAAAGGAAGGAGGGTGGTTATAGGGATTCAAAAATAAAAAGGGGCAGGGACTCTTTGAGAGAGAAATGGAAAAAGGGAAAGAATCACAAAGAGGTGAGAAGCACAAGGAGATGGTGGGTAAAGGAGGTGGGAGGGTGAAGAAGGTGAAAGATGGAATGGAAGGAGAATTAAGGAAAATGGAAGGGGGAAAAGAAGGGGAGGGAAAGAAATGGGAAGGGAGTGGGACAGAGGGTGGGAGCTCATCAATAGCTGAGGCAGCTGATGCGTGTTTACACAATAATTAATTCATCAGCCCGTCTGTTTGTAAATAAACACAGCTTCATATTGGGCTGAATTATCTAGCGGAATGTAAAGCTAAACACACACACACACACCTAGCCAAGCATGTAAGGAAACTAGAGAAAGTGCAAAGGTTTGCAACAAGACTAGTCCCGGAGCTAAGGGGTATGTCCTACAAGGAGAGGTTAAGGGAAATCGACTGACGACACTGGAAGACAGGAGAGATTTGGGAGATATGATAACGACATATAAAATACTGAGAGGAATCAACAGAAGAAGTGTGTTAGGTCAAAGGACACATGTGCAACTAATGCGACATATATAATTCTTGATTTAACAGATGGAGCCGCAGCAGATGAAGTTACAGCTGGTGGAATCAACACAAGACTTGTGCAGACATTTGATATATATATATATATATATACAGTGGTACCTCAAGTTACGATATTTTTTCGTTCGAGAATGCTGTTCAAGTGCCATTACCAACGAATTTATCCCCATAAGGAATAATGTAAAATAGACTAGTCCTTTTACACCCCCAAAAATATACTTACAAAAGCATTTAAAAAAATAAACTTACATAAAAGGGCGATTTTGGGGACCATCGTAACTCGAGGTACCACTGTATATATATATATATATATATATATATATATATTATTGTAACCACAAACGAGTGGCATTCATGAATAACAACACTGCGCTAGCCAGGGTTCGAACCCATGTTGTACTGGCCCATCATTGTGAACTTTGTACTAAAATATTCTATCATTGTAATGACATTATGATTTTTCTCTTATAACAAGTTAGTTTTAGTTCGGAAGGTGATTTTGGGGTCGTTGTCTTCCAGGGGACATGTCGCCGTGGCTGGCTGAGACAACTACAACTGATGTAGATTTGCTGAGGTATCGGAAGTGTATTACGACAGGCCTAGGCATGAGGTCCTGTGACACGTCCTCAGACACTCTCATTCCATCACTAAGCTCATTCTCACTCAAGCCTCATTCTCACTCAAGCCTCATTCTCACTCAAGCCTCATTCTCACTCAAGCCTCATTCTCACTCAAGCCGCATTCTCACTCAAGCCGCATTCTCACTCAAGCCGCATTCTCACTCAAGCCGCATTCTCACTCAAGCCGCATTCTCACTCAAGCCTCATTCACTCGTGCTACTCTTCCATAAATAACAACAAGGCACAATACCCTGACTTTCTGTGACCTTAAAATGGTCGGATCGAAACGTCGTCATAAGCATCACTCTCCTGTATACTGGTCATCTGAGTATTTATCTCCCTGACTTGACGTGATGCTTCCCCAGCACATTATAAATACAGGATCCTTATACCAAGGTCAAGGCAATTAATTACCGTATTTCGAGGGCTTATAAGACTTGTTTTAGTTTCAATGGCTCGGCATCTGACGTAACTGGGAGAGCTACAGCCCACCCCACACCCCAAACTTACAGCTCCCGTCACTGACCTTCAGTTTATAGGAAGCAGGGTGGTTTTTGGAGAAAATTTAATAGAAAAAAAACATGTGTCTAATAAGCCGCAAAATAAGGTACCTTCGAGGTTTTCAAGCATTTGAGTGCATGAACTTTAGTAGTGTAGAAACTCCCTCAGCTCCTCAAAATGGCGGCGGTCTCCCCCACCCCCCATACCTAGGTGTGAATTTTCACACCAATGTGTTAATGATCCTTCCGGTCCCGCGCCGCCCAGCACCCCCGTCCGCGCCGCCCAGCACCCCCGTCAGCATCGCCCCTGCATCCCCTTCTGCTGTGCCCCCCCCGGATCGTCCCCGTTCCTAGATTTTTTTTAATTTTTGATTTTTCGCGATTTCGGTAAAGGTTGCCCCTACGGGTACTCCCTTCCATCCCTACTCCAGCTCCTTGGATCAAGATTTTACCTCCATTTCCTCGGGGGTAAACATTCAAAATGGACACAATATTTTCTCACTTTCAATAATTAATAAAAAAAAATTGAAGGTCCTCCCTATGGGAGTCAGAGGTATGATACAGGTCCCCCCTATGGGGTAGAGCATTTAAAAAATGGTAGACAAGGATTTTTCGAGGAATCTCCACTTCCTAAGATCAAGATTTTACCTCCACTTCCTTGGATCAAGAAGGTTCCCCTGTGGTAACCCCTATGGGGCATAGTAAGGTCTCCCCCTATGGGAGTACAATTTGAATCTGGTGGGGTGTGACGTCACTGACCACCAATGTGGTCTTATCTGAGTTACCTCACATAAGATCACAGGTCACCGAACTGACCACCTTACCACCACTACCTCATAACCCACAATTTTTTTTCGTTTTCATAATACAACTAAGGATTTCACAAGTCTCAATATCCACAACCCACAACACTTACAATTTTTCACTAATACAAGAAAAAAGCTACAGCACAAGCCCCTCCATCTTACCCACAACTCACTACATATAACCTTCACTTGGTTCAACAATATCCACAAGTCTCAATTTTACATATCACGAATTAAGATTTTCAATTCACAACATTCTTAACCACCTCTCTCTACACCATCCCTCGCTGCTCAAATGACCTTATACCTTATATGAGTTATCTGAGTTACCTCAGATAAGATCACAGGACAGACAGATGTCAGGTCATTCCAAGGAAGCACCTGAGGTCATGACCTGCTCTCTCTACAAACACACAAACATACACACACAATTTTTCGCTAATACAAGAACAAGATACAAGACACACACATATACCTATTCACATCCAACCATCTCTCAGAATAACTGCGCTACCACAGCCAATTTTTCCCGTTTTAACTAATTCATCAAAAAGTCCCCTCCAAGCACCATCTCCTTAAATCATGGTCATCACACTTCATCTATCTTGCCTACCCCTCTCCATTTCAACCACAACTCTATTACGAGAATTTTCACTCATAATGTTCACAATTTTTCCCGTTTTTACTATTTCATCAGAAAGTCACCTTTCGTTAATAATTTTTTTTTTCATTAATAAATAAAAAAAGATATAAGCAATGCACTCTCAAATACAATTTTACTGGAGTATGCTACCGCTCTCTACACCAACTCTAGATATCTACTGCTTGGCGAGGCTCACCCAACACCTCTATCAACAAAGACGTGACCTCACTCTGTGACCTCACCCACATCTCCCCCTACACCTCACCTCTTCACATCCATCCATCTTACCTCCACTACCCACAACACATACATAAGAACATAAGAAAGGAGGAACACTGCAGCAGGCCTGTTGGCCCATACTAGGCAGGTCCTACCATGCAAACCAACAAATTTTCTCGTTTTCGTAATACAACAAAGGATTTCACTCAACCCCCAACAACACACAATTTTCAACTTGTCCCAATAATACCCTCATCACCCACAATTTCTTCCCCGTTTTTACTAATTCATCAAAAAGTCACATACACTATTGCACCATGCTATACAAAGTCCCCCATCTCTGCACCTCATCCCCATCTCCCCACCACTTCACCTATTCACACCCACACACCAACATATACCCCCCTCCATCTCACCCACAACATATAACCTTCACACACTATCCACCCTCATTTTTTTCACTTGACTGAGTAGTACAACTCACAAACTCTCTTACATCATTTGATCACCTCCAAATCACTCTCATACATCATTTGAATACCCCCAAAACATCATTGAATACTACTAAAACACCATCGAATACTCCCAAAACTCCATTTGAATACTACCAAAACACATCTCTAACTCATCCACCAAATTACATTCTCATTCACACTTACACATTTCATTAACTGAAATAACATCTCAACCACCAAAACTAAGAACATTCATATCAAATCCATTAAGATCGCCAACTTTATAAGATGACAAACCAATATCTAAGATCACTCATTTTACACATTCACTCAAAACACTATAACCAACTTTATAAGATGACAATCTATTATCTAAGATCACTTAGGACAAGATCACCAATTTCATTCCCTCAAAACATTCTAACCAAAGGTTACCGTAGGGGCAACCTTTACCGAAATCACAAAAAATCGAAAATTCGAAAAAAAAATCGAGGAGTGGGGGCACAGAAGGGGGCACGGGGCGGCGTGGATTGGGGCGGTTAGGGGCACGGAAGGGTAGGGGGGCGCTGGGCGGCACGGGAGCGGAAGGGTCATTAACAAATAGGTGTAAAAATTCACACCTAGGTATGGGTGAAGGGGGGGGAGGACCACCGCCATTTTGAGGAGCTGAGGGAGTTTCTACACTACTAACTTTACCCTGCCTTCCACTGTGTAAATTGGTAATTATGGGTCTAAGTTAACCCCTTCGGCAGCATTTCCTGCTAATGGAAGTCTATGTATGTATAAGAACCCTCCAATACCCTTCATATATTTATTTTGGTCTGCTAAGAGGCAGAATATGTGGGTTGTGGCAGAAACTTTAAGGTGCAAGTGACCACGATGTGTTATAAGTGAATGTGTGGTCACCTTGTGAGTTGTAAGTGACCACGGATTCTACTAGTCTGTTATAAGTGACCACGGGTTCACCTGGTATCCCCCTGGTGTGTTATTTCACTGCTTATTGAGTAGACCTGCAAGAGATGGACGTTGCAAGCCGAGCCTACAGTATACAATACCGACAAGATTAGAGGGTAGAGGGAGAGTGACGTAGAAGTCATCTCAGGAATGGAGGTATTAAGTGGTGGGAGCTTGGGCATCCAGCAGGCTTGTGTAAGCATGTTACATCAGAGTGGAGACAAATGGTCTTAGGAATCTGACGTGATGTTAAAATGTGATATAGTATTTATAAAGGGAGCCAGGGGAAACCGGTTAACCGGACATGAATCCTGGAGGTGGGAAGCACAGTGCCTACACTCTGAGATGGTGAGGATGTTAAGTCTGGGGAAGTGCCACACGAGAGGGGTGATGTTAAGTCCTGGAGGTGGGAAGTACAGTGCCTGCACCTGAAGGATGGGTGAGGATGTTGAAGTCCTGGAGGTGGGAAGTACAGTGCCTGCACTCTGAAGGATGGGTGAGGATGTTGAAGTCCTGGAGGTGGGAAGTACAGTGCCTGCACTCTGAAGGATGGGTGAGGATGTTGAAGTCCTGGAGGTGGGAAGTACAGTGCCTGCACTCTGAAGGATGGGTGAGGATGTTGAAGTCCTGGAGGTGGGAAGTACAGTGCCTACACACTGAAGGATGAGTGTTGATATTACAGGCCTGAGGATCATCCGAACTGTAATGTATGCACACCTTAAGTAACACATCTAAATGAATAACAACGAATGAATTTCCTCTCTGAATTACCCTACTTTACCAGCAGACGGCCGATGTCTTACAAAAAAAAAAAAAAAAAGATTACCATAATATCTTATAAAATACAATAACCAGTCTATCCTTCCTGCTACACCTCCCATCAATAATGTTTTACTCAATAAACGAACTTGGCGTCTTCCCCGGCGCAGCGCAGCGCAATTACGATATAAAGGGAAGGAAAAATAATCCACGGGAATATTTGGCTGGTTTTGGAGTCAGCGACAAATTGTATCAGGTTTTATATATGTGCGGCCGCTTTCCCTGCCTTGCTGGACTTCTTTGTTTTATGGTGCTCTCTCTCACAGCGCTCGCTCCGTTCCCCCTGTCGACGAGGGGTAGAGGAGAGGGGAAGAGGGGAGGGGAATAAAGACTAAAGGAAAGTTTTTCATTTTTAAGATAAATTGGATACATCGGCAGTGTGCTGCTGCCCTGTTGTATATATTTACACAGTGCGATCAAAGGTTAACTGTATTTGCCTGTCATATTCCAACACGCAGGATATTGATCAGACAAGGTGTTGAAATGTGTCAGTCTGAGCTGGGAGACTTCAGTAGTGTCAGCCTGAGCTGGGAGACAGTTCAGTAGTGTCAGCCTGAGCTGGGAGACACTTCAGTAGTGTCAGCCTGAGCTGGGAGACACTTCAGTAGTGTCAGCCTGAGCTGGGAGACACTTCAGTAGTGTCAGCCTGAGCTGGGAGACACTTCAGTAGTGTCAGCCTGAGCTGGGAGACTTCAGTAGTGTCAGCCTGAGCTGGGAGACACTTCAGCAGGAACAATGAGAATATCGTCCAGTATTCCAGTGAAGGTTCATCAGCTACGACAGCATCAAAGGTCACCTTCCAGCAGAGCTGCAGTTACTGTCACTTGGCAGTTACTGTCACTTGGCAGTTACTGTCACTTGGCAGTTACTGTCACTTGGCAGTTACTGTCACTTGGCAGTTACTGTCACTTGGCAGTTACTGTCACTTGGCAGTTACTGTCACTTGGCAGTTACTGTCACTTGGCAGTTACTGTCACTTGGCAGTTACTGTCACTTGGCAGTTACTGCCACTTGGCAGTTACTGCCACTTGGCTGAGGGACTGACCACCCTCTATCAAGGCTGAGGGACTGACCACCCTCTATCAAGGCTGAGGGACTGACCACCCTCTATCAAGGCTGAGGGACTGACCACCTCAAAATAACCTCCCCACTTGTGCTGTTTTTCTCACCAGTATTAGAAGAAAAAAGCCTGCTGCTGCTGCTGCTGCACGGGCGAAACATCTAGACACTAGAGATACCGAAGAGTTGCATATACATCCAACTCGTCAACGTGCGTACGTATTCCACCTCATTTCGTAAAAAGTGTAATTTCTGCCCCAAAATGATCAAATGCTGGAGAAATGTAACAACACAATATTTAGTGGAATTTTGGAATTGAGTGAAGTTTAGTGCTGTAAGGAGTTTAAGTGGGCAAGATTAAGTGAAGTCTTGATTTAAGTGGAGGAGATTTAGGGAAGTCAGCAATTCTGAAAGTGGAGAAGCTTAAGTGACGTCGCGAGAAAAGTATAAAAGAAAAAAAACCACAGCTACAACGTCTTAGAGTGGGTAACGTAATCTGAAATTCTGGAAAAGACGAGACAGTTAAATATTGTACAAAAAAAAAAAAAACGGAGGAAACTGCTGTAAAAAGTAGAGGATAAAAGAGAGAGAGAGAGAGAGAGAGAGAGAGAGAGAGAGAGAGAGAGAGAGAGAGAGAGAGAGAGAGAGAGAGAGAAGGAGGGAGAGAGAGAAAGCATGGGAAAGATTGATGGCAGAGACTATCGGCTAAGAGCTGTCTACTTCTATCTGGATTAAGAACTACCATGTATTGTCTAGGTGTACGAATTATGGATAGATAGATAGATAGATAGATATAGAAGAGAGAGAGAGAGAGAGAGAGAGAGAGAGAGAGAGAGAAAGAGAAAGAGAAAGAAACACTCAGTGAAGGCAGAGAGAATGGTAATAGCAGTCAGGAACACAGACACACACAGAGACAAGGCTCGACTGAGAGATATTCCCCACAGCTTGGGAACGCTCGTACAATTGTGAGTACCTTTGTGCTAGAACAGGGAGAAGCCGGGAGAATCTGGGGCAAGAAAATGCTTTTAGGAGACTTGAGGAAAAATGTAAACACGGATGATTGTGGAGACAAAACGAGGCTTTGTATTATTTTGGAAAAAAAAAAAAGCATATGATTGTGGAGACACGGATGATTGTAGAGACACGGATGATTGTACACACACAACAATGCTTTGTATTATTTAAAAAAAACGTTTTGAACATTACATGCGTTTACTAGTATTGGAATACTGTGGCACACACTGAGAAACGTTTGTCTAAGTGTTAAAAAAACTGATGCAGTTGCACAGGCGTAGAAATAAACGTAAAACACTTGTAAACATCTGAAAAAAAAACCGTTTGCATAAATGTTGAAATGTTGCATGAGTGTTTTGAAGTCGAAATGATTTTGGTAAATTTGCGGAGCTCACAGCATCAAGATTTTGAAAGAAGAGATTGAAACACAGCACGAGTCTGTATTATGCCTCGGTTTTAAAACATGAATGATCTGATTGGCGATAACACGAATGATCTCATAGGCTATAATTACAGGAATGATCTGATTGGCTATAACAGGAATGATCTGATAGGCTATAATTACAGGAATGATCTGATTGACGATAACACGAATGATCTGATAGGCTATAATTACAGGGATGATATGATTGGCTATAACAGGAATGATCTGATAGGCTATAACAGAAATGATCTGATAGGCTATAACACGAATGATGTGATAGGCTATAACATGAAAGATCTGATAGGCTATAACACGAATGATGTGATAGGCTATAACACGAAAGATCTGATAGGCTATAACACGAATGATTTGATAGGCTATAACACGAATGATCTGATAGGCTATAATACGAATGATGTGATAGGCTATAACACGAATGATCTGATACGCTATAACACGAATGATTTGATAGGCTATAACACGAATGATCTGACCAACGAAGACAGCTTCGCCTATTAAAGACTAACACTCAGGCTTCACTTGGGACTACAACTCGCACAGCGTAGAGTTTCACGATGTCTCGACCTTGAAGCTCTACGCAGAGCGAAACGTCGTCCCCAACAAAACGGCTTCACACCCCAAACATAGATTTCGTGTGATTATATAACAGAACTGACGATATATATTTTATAGAAACACCTAAATTATCCTCATTTTCAATCAAACTTTCTCTCTAGACTTTCATTTTTATGGGAAAAAATAAATAAAAAAATCGAAATATTTCATATGAAAGGTTAAAAAAGATGTGATATAGAAGAAAGTCATTGTTTACGAGAGTTGGATCCAGGTTGGGTAAAGATATTTTTGGGAACAACTTGCAGAAATGCTTGTATAGCTAGCGGGACTATTTTTAATATTTGTGAACGATTGTCAGGCTTTAAGTATGTGTAGTGCGACAGCACAAATGTCGCAGTGAGAAAATTTCTGCCGAGTGAGAAAAGTAGCCAAATTTTAGGTGAGAGAGAGAGAGAGAGAGAGAGAGAGAGAGAGTTAATATCCAAGCCTGTTGGATGTCTAACAGGCCAGGGTGAGCGCAGTATGTGAGGAGCTCAACATGAGATTCAAAGAAGTGTTCACAGAGGAGACAGAAGGGACACTCCAGAAAGACAGAAGTGGGGTACACCATCAACTATTGGACACAATAAATACAACTGAGGAAGTGAAGAGGCTACTAAGCGAGCTAGATACTTCAAAGGCGATGGGGCCGGATAACATCTCACCATGGGTCCTGAGAGAGGGAGCAGAGGCGCTATGTGTACCACTAACAACAATCTTCAACACATCTATCGAAACAGGGCGACTACCTGAGGTATGGAAGACAGCAAATGTAGTCCCAGTTTTTAAAAAAGGAGATAGACACGAGACATTAAACTACAGACCAGTGTCACTGACATGTATAGTATGCAAAGTCATGGAGAAGATTATCAGGAGAGTGGTGGAGCACCTAGAAAGGAATGAGCTTAACAGTGACAGCCAGCACGGTTTCAGGGATGGGAAATCCTGTCACAACCTACTGGAGTTCTAAGACAAGTGAGGGGTGGGTAGATTGCATTTTCTTGGACTGTAAGAAGGATTTAACACAATTCCACACAAGATATTAGGGCAAAAGCTGGAGGACCAGGCAGGGGTAACAGGAAAGGCACTACAATGAATCAGGGAATACCTGTCAGGAAGACAACAGCGAGTCATGGTACGTGGCGAGGTGTCAGAGTGGGTGCCTGTGAAGAGAGGAGTTCCACAGGGGTCAGTCCTAGGACCGGTGCTGTTCCTGGTATTTGTGAACGAAATGACGGAAGGAATAGACCCAGAAGTGTCCCTATTTGCAGATGATGTGATGTGAAGTTGATGAGAAGAATTCAATCGGACGAGGACCAGGCAGAACTACAAAAGGATTTGGAAAGGCTGCAGGCCTGGTCCAGCAACTGGCTCCTGGAGTTCAACCCCACCAAATGCAAAGTCATGAAAATCATGAAGATTGGGGAAGGGCAAAGAAGACTGCAGACGGAGTACAGTCTAGGGGGCCAGAGACTACAAACCTCACTCAAAGAAAAGGATCTTCGAGCGAGTATAACACTTGGCACATCTTCTGAGGCGCACATCAACCAAATAACTGCTGCAGCATACGGGCGCCTAGCAAACCTAAGAACAGCATTCCGACATCTTAATAAAGAATCGTTCAGGACCCTGTACACTGTGTACGCTAGGCCCATACTGGAGTATGCAGCACCAGTTTGGAACCCACACCTAGCCAAGCACGTAAGGAAGCTAGAGAAGGTGCAAAGGTTTGCAACAAGACTAGTCCCGGAGCTAAGGGTTATGTCCTACGAGGAGAGGTTAATTAAGGGAAATCGACCTGACGACACTGAAGGACAGGAGAGATAGGGGGATATGATAACGACATATAAAATAATGAGAGGAATAAAAAAAGGTGGACAGAGACAGGATGTTCCAGAGATGGGACACAGCAACAAGGGGTCACAGTTGGAGGTTGAAGAATCAGATGAATCACAGGGATGTTAGGAAGTATTTCTTCAGTCACAGAGTTCTCAGGAGTGGAATAGTCTGGGAAGTGATGTAGTGGAGGCAGGATCCATACATAGCTTTAAGAAGAGGTATGATGAAGCTCATGGAGCAGGAAGAGTGGTCTAGTAGCGGCCAGTGAAGAGGCGAGGCCAGGAGCTGTGAATCGACCCCTGCAACCACAACTAGGTGAGTACACACACACACACACACACGGAGAGGGACAACTTTTGAAAGAATTTAAGGAAAATTTGCAGGGATCTGTTAAGATAAATAGAATGAGAAACCTGGGAGCGATTATGGAAAGGGAAGAGGAGAGGGAGAGGGAGAGGGAGAGAGAGAGAGAGAGAGAGAGAGAGAGAGAGAGAGAGACAGAGAGAGAGAGATAAATGAGCGAGGGGAAAGATATATGTGATAAACATGATTCTTCAAACGTATTAACATGGGAGTAATACTGAGGGTTCTCTTATAAATGAGAAAGAAACAAGACACTGCTGGAATGAGAGACGAGGAATGAGAAAGGACAATAAGGGAGAAGAGGATGAGGAGGTAGAGGCGGATGAAGATGACCTGGAAAGGCAACAGGAGGAAGCTTTCCTGCAAGATAAAGCTTACCTGCAAGGTAAAGCTTATCTGCAAAGTAAAGCTTTCCTGCAAGGTAAATCTAGTTTGGTACGTTATTTACGTGGGATAGGAAGAAAAAAAAACTGCCATAATTAGTGAGGAAAAGGAACAGGGAAGGACAAGATGGGAAAGGATGGGAATGATGGGAAAAGTCCCAAGGCTATCTGGGAAATTATGGAAGATTTCTTTTGATGGCAATGAGGAAACCATTCGTGAATGGATGATCAAGGAAGCTATGATGCCACGATGAGAGATGGGAATGTTGCCTGGATGAGAGAGATGGGAATGTTGCCTGGATGAGAGAGAAGGAAATGTTGCCTGGATGAGAGAGAAGGAAATGTTGCCTGGATGAGAGAGAAGGAAATGTTGCCTGGATGAGAGAGATGGAAATGTTGCCTGAATGAGAGAGAAGGAAATGTTGCCTGGATGAGAGAGATGGAAATGTTGCCTGAATGAGAGAGAAGGAAATGTTGCCTGGATGAGAGAGAAGGAAATGTTGCCTGGATGAGAGAAGAAATGTTGCCTGGATGAGAGAGATGGGAATGTTGCCTGGATGAGAGAGATGGAAATGTTGCCTGGATGAGAAGAAGGAAATGTTGCCTGGATGAGAGAGAAGGAAATGTTGCCTGGATGAGAGAGATGGAAATGTTGCCTGAATGAGAGAGAAGGAAATGTTGCCTGGATGAGAGAGAAGGAAATGTTGCCTGGATGAGAGAGAAGGAAATGTTGCCTGGATGAGAGAGATGGAAATGTTGCCTGGATGAGAGAGAAGGAAATGTTGCCTGGATGAGAGAGATGAAAATGTTGCCTGGATAAGAGAGAAGGAAATGTTGCCTGGATGAGAGAGAGAAGGAAATGTTGCCTGGATGAGAGAGATGGAAATGTTGCCTGGATGAGAGAGAAGGAAATGTTGCCTGGATGAGAAGAGAATGTTGCCTGGATGAGAGAGAGGAAATGTTGCCTGGATGAGAGAGAAGGAAATGTTGCCTGGATGAGAGAGAAGGAAATGTTGCCTGGATGAGAGAAGGAAATGTTGCCTGGATGAGAGAAGGAAATGTTGCCTGAATGAGAGAAGAAATGTTGCCTGGATGAGAGAGATGGAAATGTTGCCTGAATGAGAGAGAAGGAAATGTTGCCTGGATGAGAGAGAAGGAAATGTTGCCTGGATGAGAGAGAAGGAAATGTTGCCTGGATGAGAGAGATGGGAATGTTGCCTGGATGAGAGAGATGGAAATGTTGCCTGGATGAGAGAGAAGGAAATGTTGCCTGGATGAGAGAGAAGGAAATGTTGCCTGGATGAGAGAGATGGAAATGTTGCCTGGATGAGAGAGAAGGAAATGTTGCCTGGACGAGAGAGATGGAAATGTTGGCTGGATGAGAGAGATGGAAATGTTGCCTGGATGAGAGAGAAGGAAATGTTGCCTGGATGAGAGAGAAGGAAATGTTGCCTGGATGAGAGAGATGGAAATGTTGCCTGAAGAAATGTTATGGTTAAACATCAACAATATATCAGAGTCTAAACATTACCAACAGTATAACATAGTTAAACATTACCTAAAGTATAGCAGTCTAATCATCATCAGTGTAACAAAGCCTAAACATCACCAATCATAACTAAACATCGTCACTAATGCAACAAACCCTAAGCATCACCAACGATGTCACATGACCTAAACATTAACAGTGTCACATGAAATAAACATCAGCAGTGTCACATGACCTAAACATCAACAGTATCGAATAACCTAAACATCATCAACAGTGATCATATTCTGGGTTATCCCAACCTAAACATCAGCAGTGATCCCAACCTAAACATCAGCAGTGATCCCAGTCTAAACATCAGCAGTGATTTTAACCTTTTCTTCTTTCTTCCCCTTGTTTATCATCCCTTGCTTACATTCCCTTCTTCTTCTGCTTCTCCTATCCACCCATTTCTTTCCCTAACCTCTCCTGTGCTCACCCATCGTCTTCGTTTCCCTATTCAGCTTTTCTCCTTTATCTTCCTTACTTCTCGTCGTCTTCCTTCATCTCCCCCACACTTCTACACCCTTCCCACCCCAACCTGCGTGTTGTGGGGTGCTGGTGGTCTCCTGTGGGGTGTTGTGGGGTGCTGGTGGCCTCCTGTGGGGTGTTGTGGTGACGTTAGCCTTCCTCGTTTGGATAGAAAAATACGATACCCAAACTCTCTTGTTGTGTGTGTTCTCGTAAACCCGAGTTTTGCCACACGAAGGGGCCTGGGAGTAAGGTTTTTATGGAGGGAAGGCAGGCGATTAGCATGGAGGGGAGTGGAGGGAAAGTGTGGAGGGTTGGCAATATAGAATAGGGCAGCAACACTCTACTGATGTATATAATTTTGTTGAAATATATAAAGGAGTCTAACATTGAGGGAAGGGTTTAGTGGAGGGAAGGGTTTAGTGGAGGGAAGGGTTTAGTGGAGGGAAGGGTTTAGTGGAGGGAAGGGTTTAGTGTGAGGGAAGGGTTTAGTGTGAGGGAAGGCTTCAGTGGAGGAAAGTTTGCCCAAAATAAAATTTGTTGGATTTTGTGTCTACGAGATTCCTCGTAGAAAATCCAATAAATTTTATTTTTGGTAAAACTGGAAAGTCTTAAAGACTGCAACAACACAGAACTGATTACAGTTTGAATACAAGTCCAAGAGTGTATAAATTAGATTCGTTTATAATGCATAAAATTTGTGAGGAATACATTTTAACCGATGTTGAAAAATTCTCCTTCACCTGACGTTCCACACTTAATTTTTTACCAGACATGAGACATGACTATACATTTCAGAACAATATAAATATCTACCAGGCTCAGTGAGAGAAGTGACTAGCAACCCACTCACCGTACGCGCGAGGGCACAATATAAATAAATATATATATATATATATATTTTTTTTTTTTTTTTTTCAACAAGTCGGCCGTCTCCCACCGAGGCAGGGTGACCCAAAAAGAAAGAAAATCCCCAAAAAGAAAAAACTTTCATCATCATTCAACACTTTCACCACACTCATACATAATCACTGTCTTTGCAGAGGAGCTCAGATACTACAGCTGAGAAAAGTCCCTCCCAGCTGTCACTATCTCAGACCCCTCCTTTAAAGTGCAGGCATTGTACTTCCCATTTCCAGGACTCAAGTCCAACTAAATCAATTAACTGGTTTCCCTGAATCCCTTCACACAATGTTACCCTGCTCACACTCCAACAGATCGTCATGTCCCAAAACCATTCGTCTCCATTCACTCCTATCTAACACGCTCACACATGCTTGCTGGAAGTCCAAGCCCCTCGCCCACAAAACCTCCTTTACCCTTCCCTCCAACCTTTTCTAGGACGACCCTACCCCGCCTTCCTTCCCCTACAGATTTATACGCTCTCCAAGTCATTCTACTTTGATCCATTCTCTCTAAATGACCAAACCACCTCAACAACCCTCTTCAGCCCTCTGACAAATACTTTTAGTAACTCCACACCTTCTCCTAATTTCCACATTCCGAATTTTCTGCATAATATTTACACACACATTGCCCTTAGACAGGACATCTCCACTGCCTCCAGCCTCCTCCTCGCTGCAGCATTTGCAACCCATGCTTCACACCCATATAAGAGTGTTGGTACCACTATACTTTCGTACATTCCCTTCTTTGCCTCCATGGATAACGTTTTTGTCTCCACAGATACCTCAATGCACCACTCACCTTTTTCCTTCATCAATTCTATGGTTAACCTCATCCTTCATAAACCCATCTGCTGACACATCAACTCCCAAATATCTGAAAACATTTACTTCTTCCATAATCCCTCTCTCCAATGTGATATCCAATTTTTCTTTATTTAAATCGTTTGATACCCTCATCACCTTACTCTTATCTATGTTCACTTTTAACTTTCTACCTTTACACACTCTCCCAAACTCGTCCACTAACCTTTGCAACTTTTCTTTAGAATCTCCCATAAGCACAGTATCATCAGCAAAAAGTAACTGTGTCAACTCCCATTTTGCATTTAATTCTCCATAATTTAATCCCACCCCTCTCCCCAACACCCTAGCATTTACTTCTTTTACAACCCCATCTATAAATATATTAAACAACCATGGTGACATTACACAACCCTGTCTAAGACCTACTTTTACCGGGAAGTAATCTCCCTCTCTCCTACACACCTAACCTGAGCCTCACTATCCTCATAAAAACTCTTTACAGCCTTCAGTAACTTACTACCTATTCCATACACTTGCAACATTTGCCACATTGCTCCCTATCCACTCTATCATATGCCTTTTCTAAATCCATAAATGCAATAAAAACTTCTCTACCTTTATCTAAATACTGTTCACATATATGCTTCACTGTAAACACTTGATCTACACATCCCCTACCCACTCTAAAGCCTCCTTGCTCATCTGCAATCCTACTCTCTGTCTTACCTCTAATTCTTTCAATAATAACCCTGCCATACACTTTACCTGGTATACTCAGTAAACTTATTCCCCTATAATTTTTACACTCTCTTTTATCCCCTTCCTTTATATAAAGGAACTATACATGCTCGCTGCCAATCCCTAGGTACCTTCCCTCTTTCATACATTTATTAAACAAAAATACCAACCACTCCAGCACTATATCCCCCTGCTTTTAACATTTCTGTCATGATTCCGTCAATTCCAGCTGCTTTACCCCCTTTCATTCTACGTAATGCCTCACGCACCTCCCCCACACTCGCATCCTGCTCTTCTTCACTCCTAAACGATGTTGTACCTCCCTGGCCAGTACATGAAATTACCGCCTCCCTTTTTTCATCGACATTTAAAAGTTCCTCAAAATATTCCCGTCATCTACCCAATACCTCCAGCTCCCCATCTACTAACTCCCCTTCTCTGTTTTTAACTGACAAATCCATTCGTTCCCTAGGCTTTCTTACCTTGTTTATCTCACCCCAAAAATTTTTTTCTTGTTTTCAGCAAAATTTCTTGACAGATCCTCTCCCATTCTTTCATCCGCTCTTCTTTTGCACTCTCTCACCACTCTCTTCACCTTTCTTTTACTCTCCATATACTCTGCTCTTCTACTAACACTTCTGTTTTGTAAAAACCTCTCATAAGCTACCTTTTTCTCTTTTATCACACCCTTTACTTCTTCATTCCACCACTCACTCCTCTTTCCTCCTGCCCACCCTCCTATAACCACAAACTTCTGCCCCACATTCTAATACTGCATTTTTAAAACTATCCCAACTCTCTTCAACCCCCACTACTCCTACTTGCACTAGCCCACCTTTCTGCCAATAGTTGCTTATATCTCACCCTAACTTCCTCCTCCTTAGTTTATACACTTTTACCTCTCTCTTACTTGCTGTTGCCATTTTCCTTTTGTCCCATCTACCTTTTACTCTAACTGTAGCTACAACCAAATAATGATCTGATATATCCGTTGCCCCTCTATAAACATGTACATCCTGAAGCCTACTCATCAACCTTTATCCACCAATACATAATCCAACAAACTACTTTCCTTACGTGCTATATCATACCTTGTATATTTATTTATCCTCTTTTTCATAAAATATGTATTACTTATTACCAAACCTCTTTCTACACATAGCTCAATTAATGGCTCCCCATTTACATTTACCCCTGGCACCCCAAATTTACCTACTACTCCATCCACAACATTTTTACCCACTTTAGCATTAAGATCCCCAACCACAATTACTCTCTCACTTGGTTCAAAACTCCCCACACACTCACTCAACATTTCCCAAAATCTCTCTCTCTCTTCTACACTTCTCTCTTCTCCAGGTGCATAAACACTTACTATAACCCACTTTTCACATCCAACCTTTATTTTACTCCACATAATCCTTGAATTTATACATTTATATTCCTTCTTTACCTGCCATAACTGATTATTCAACATTATTGCCACTCCTTCTTTAGCTCTAACTCTATTTGAAACCCCTGATCTAATCCCATTTATTTCTCCCCACTGAAACTCTCCTACCCCCTTCAGCTTTGTCTCACTTAAAGCCAGGACATCCAGCTTCTTTTCATTCATAACATCTACAATCATCTCTTTCTTATCATTCGCACAACATCCACGCACATTCAAACATCCCACTTTGACGATTTTCTTCTTCTTCTTTTTAGTAAGCTATACAGGAAAAGGGGTTACTAGCCCATTGTTCCCGGCATTTTAGTTGACTTTTACAACACGCATGGCTTACGGAGGAAAGATTCTTATTCCACTTCCCATGGATATGAAAGGGAAAAGCAATAAGAACAAGAACTATTAAGATAAAATCAAAGAAAACTCAGATGAGTGTGTATACAATAAACGTGTACATGAATGTGTAGTGTGACCTAAGTGTAAGTAGAAGTAGCAAGACGTACCTGAAATATTGCATGTTTATGAGACAGAAAAAAGACACCAGCAATCCTACCATCATGTAAAACAGTTTCAGGTTTCTGTTTCACAGTCACCTGGCAGGATGGTAGTACCTCCCTGAGTGGTTGCTGTCTACCAACCTATATATATATATATCTATATATATATATCTCGTGCCGAATAGGCAAAACTGACCAATTAGCAAGAACTCATTTAAAATTAAGTCTTTTCTAAAAAAATTATCTTATACATTTAAAGATACATTTTTTTTCATTTATGATAATGTAAAAATTAATAATTTTGTACCAAAAGAACCTTAGAAAACTTGCCTAACCATATTATAACAAGCGCAATTTAATTTAGCCTAATCCAACTAAATATATTTTAGATAAGTTTACAATATTAACCACTTCTCCTGTATACATTACTAAATGTAAAAGGAGAAACTTTCGTTTTTCCTTTTGGGCCACCCTGCCTCGGTGGGCCACCCTGCCTCGGTGGGCCACCCTGCCTCGGTGGGCCACCCTGCCTCGGTGGGAAACAGCCGACGTGTTGAAAGAAAGAAGAAAGAAGTTTACAATAATTTAGTAATAAACAAACACAATGAAATATATTTTTTTTCGTTAGGTTCAGAAGGATTTTTGCAAACTTAATGCATACACAAATTTTCGTTCGCCATATTCGGAAAGAGCGTTGCTATTTAAGCCAAAATCGCAAGTTTTAACTATTTATTATTATTTATTATAACTATTTATTTATTTTTTATTTTAACTATTTATTTATTATTTAATTATTTATTATTTATTTATTATTTATTTATTATTTTACTATTTATTATTTTACTATTTATTATTCTACTATTTATTATTTTACTATTTATTATTTTACTATTTATTATTTTAACTATTATTTATTTTAACTATTATTTATTTTAACTATTTATTATTTATTATTTTAACTATTTATTATTTATTATTTTAACTATATATTATTTATTATTTCGTCTGCATTTCAGTCATATACCAAAAGTCATTCCACGAATTATTTCTGGGAGACCTTTCAAACCTTGCTCCTTCCCACCTTCCTTCCCTTTTCCCTTTTAATTTTTTCCATACCTCCTTTTCCCCTTTCCTACAGGATTAAATACATTTTTTATTGGCATGGATTTCTTATTTAACTGTATTTCATGGATTTGTGATTTATTCTAATTTCACTGATTTCTGATTTTTTTCTTGACATTCGCGGATTTCGTATTTTTCGTGTTTTTTTTTTTTATCGCGTTAGTCTGAAGCCTCACCATTAAGGGAGATAAAATTCACCCTTAAGGGAGATAAATTTGATCTTTTAAGGGAGAAAAACTTCACTATCAATACAATGTATTTTATCCCTTAGTATTCCAATGTAACCACTACTGTGAATGAATGGTTCAGAGAACCGACGAGTTGGTAAATTAGACACATATGCAACACTTGTGTATCTTTATTGAGGAAACGTTTCGCCACACAGTGGCTTCATCAATCCATACAAAGGAGAATCGTGAAGAACAGGAGGAGTGTGAGGTTGTCAGGCCCTCAATCTTGAGTAGATGTTGTCAGTCCATCAATCTTGAATAGAATAACAGCATATGAGCAGAGGGAGCTATATACTGTAGACAGGAGAGGTGCAGCAGTTGTAGGAGGTGTCACATTTGTCCAATGTGGAAGTAGGTCGTGCCCAAGGAATAGGCAAGCGAAGAAATCCCTGTATTAAGATACCAAGATGTAGCAGTGTCAGACAGGACTGATGAAGCCACTGTGTGGCGAAACGTTTCCTCAATAAAGATACACAAGTGTTGCATATGTGTCTAATTTAGTAACCACTACTACCACCACTACTACTACTACTACCACCACTACTACTACCACCACTACTACTACCACCACTACTACTACCACCACCACTACTACCACCACCACCACTGCTACCTTCACTACTAGTACTACCGCTGCTAATACTTGCCTTCCACTAACACTACTATCACCTCGTGTTGTGACATTTTATTGTGGCAACGTTTCGCTCTTCAGGAGCTTTGTCAAGCATTTATACATACTATTACCTCTGCTTCCACTACCATATTACCTCTCCCTTTCTCCCTCCTCTCGTATATATTCTGGCTCTCTTCCCTACACACTTCAGTGCGACTCTTCTATCGTGCAAGTAGGACCGAAACGTCGTTTTTCCGTGATTAGTTCCAGCCACGGTATTGTGACTAATACTACGCTTTAACCATTAAGAATGAAGATGCTCACCATTGATAGAGAGGAGCCTCACCATTGATAGAGAGGAGCCTCACCACTGAGAGAGAGGAGCCTCACCACTGAGAGAGAGGAGCCTCACCATTGATAGAGAGGAGCCTCACCATTGATAGAGAGGAACCTCACCATTGATAGAGAGGAGCCTCACCATTGATAGAGAGGAGCCTCACCATTGATAGAGAGGAGCCTCACCATTGAGAGAGAGGAGCCTCACCATTGAGAGAGAGGAGCCTCACCATTGAGAGAGAGGAGCCTCACCATTGAGATAGAGGAGCCTCACCATTGAGAGAGAGGAGCCTCACCATTGAGATAGAGGAGCCTCACCACTGAGAGAGAGGAGGCTCACCATTGAGAGGAGCCTCACCATTGAGAGAGAGGAGCCTCACCATTGAGAGAGGAGCCTCACCATTGAGAGAGGAGCCTCACCATTGAGAGAGGAGCCTCACCATTGAGAGAGAGAGCCTCACCATTGAGAGAGGGGAGCCTCACCATTGAGAGAGGAGCCTCACCATTGAGAGAGAGCCTCACCATTAAGAGAGAGGAGCCTCACCATTAGAGAGAGGAGCCTCACCATTGAGAGAGGAGCTTCACCATTGAGAGAGGAGCCTCACCATTAAGAGAGAGGAGCCTCACTATTAAGAGAGAGGAGCCTCACCATTAAGAGAGGAGCCTCACCATTAAGAGAGAGGAGCCTCACCATTGAGAGAGGAGCCTCACCATTGAGAGAGAGGAGCCTCACCATTGAGAGAGAGGAGCCTCACCATTGAGAGAGAGGAGCCTCACCATTGAGAGAGGAGCCTCACCATTAAGAGAGGAGCCTCACCCTTGAGAGAGGAGCCTCACCATTGAGAGAGGAGCCTCACCATTGAGAGAGGAGCCTCACCATTGAGAGAGGGGAGCCTCACCATTGAGAGAGGAGCCTCACCATTGAGAGAGGAGCCTCACCATTAGAGAGAGGAGCCTCACCATTAGAGAGAGAGCCTCACCATAGAGAGGAGCTTCACCATTGAGAGAGGAGCCTCACCATTAAGAGAGAGGAGCCTCACTATTAAGAGAGGAGCCTCACCATTGAGAGAGGGAGCCTCACCATTGATGAGAGGAGCCTCACCATTGAGAGAGGAGCCTCACCATTGAGATAGAGGAGCCTCACCATTGAGAGAGAGGAGCCTCACCATTGAGAGAGAGGAGCCTCACCACTGAGAGAGAGGAGCCTCACCACTGAGAGAGGAGCCTCACCATTGAGAGAGGAGCCTCACCATTAGAGAGAGGAGCCTCACCATTGAGAGAGGAGCCTCACCATTAGAGAGAGGAGCCTCACCATTAAGAGAGAGGAGCCTCACCATTAGAGAGAGGAGCCTCACCATTGAGAGAGGAGCCTCACCATTAGAGAGAGGAGCCTCACCATTGAGAGAGGAGCCTCACCATTGGAGAGAGGAGCCTCACCATTGAGAGAGGGAGCCTCACCATTGAGAGAGAGGAGCCTCACCATTGAGAGAGAGGAGCCTCACCATTAAGAGAGAGGAGCCTCACCCTTGAGAGAGGAGCCTCACCATTGAGAGAGGAGCCTCACCATTGAGAGAGGAGCCTCACCATTGAGAGAGAGGAGCCTCACCATTAAGAGAGAGGAGCCTCACTATTAAGAGAGAGGAGCCTCACCATTAAGAGAGAGGAGCCTCACCATTAAGAGAGAGGAGCCTCACCATTGAGAGAGGAGCCTCACCATTGAGAGAGAGGAGCCTCACCATTGAGAGAGAGGAGCCTCACCATTGAGAGAGAGGAGCCTCACCATTGAGAGAGAGGAGCCTCACCATTGAGAGAGGAGCCTCACCATTGAGAGAGGAGCCTCACCATTGAGAGAGAGGAGCCTCACCATTGAGAGAGGAGCCTCACCATTGAGAGAGAGGAGCCTCACCATTAAGGGAGAGAAAAACTCTATTTTTTAAAGGAATCAAGGAAAAAAAATCTCTTCCACGTAAAGGTCAGGAAGTAAGATATAAGGTCAAGTACTTATCCAACTGAGGCCTTTTTCCTCACTCGTCGGTTTAACAAGAAGTTGTAAACTCTTAAACAAGATTAAAAGGCTCTCATTGATGACTCAACTTTTGCACGATCATCAATACACTTAAGAGATAGCAAGTATCGAATATCAATACACTGAGATCACGTTCAAAGCTCACACTGAGAATATAATTTTGATAAGAGATCAATGACATTGAGATGATGAGTCATATAGATTATCAGTGCCACTGAGAATGTAATGTTTATAGGAGACCAGTGCCACTGAGAATGTAATGTTTATAGGAGACCAGTGCCACTGAGAATGTAATGTTTATAGGAGACCAGTGCCACTGAGAATGTAATGTTTATAGGAGATCAGTGCCACTGAGAATGTAATGTTTATAGGAGATCAGTGCCACTGAGAATGTAATGTTTATGAGATCATTTTTACTTATCAGTAAAACTGTTAGATAACAAGACTTACACAGACAAGTCTGATGGATAACAAGACTTACACAGTCAAGTCTGATGGATAACAAGACTTACACAGTCAAGTCTGATGGATAACAAGACTTACACAGTCAAGTCTGATGGATAACAAGACTTACACAGTAAAGTCTGATGGATAACAAGACTTACACAGTAAAGTCTGATGGGTGGCAAGACTTACACAGACAAGTTTAGTAAAAATACACAAACCTTCCTTTATACACGACATTTCTCTCCAAGTTCCCTAACTTAATTAAGTTCTGAGAGCGAAACTTTGCAAACAAAGTTTCTGCTTTGCAAAGATCATTTTATTTACCACGTTTCATTTCAAAAAAAAGTCCTGGACAAAAAAGTTAATCATGTCATGTTAACTTGATGACAGGATTAATCATGTTATATTATTATTAACCATGATATATTATTAATCATGCTATCATAACATTATTAATCATAACATTATTATCTTCTCATAATATTTACATTATAACATGGTAAATATTATGCTATCATGATATAATTATTAATAATTCTATCATAACACAAACGTTAACATGATTGATCATCGTGCTATCATCACGTTAGTATAATAAATACAATGTGACATCCTTGAACAAAGTATTTACACTCGTAGTTCTGTGTAAAATATCCGTAATATATTGTAGTACTGAGGGATTGCTATGTTGTTCTTTTCTGTTATGGCATAATTTTTATTCGTTGGAAAAATACTGTAAATGGTGTCATGGTTATATGAAAATCTCGTATTTTCCCGCCCTGTTACCTCGCTCTGGTATATATGTAATGGGGGATTTTGAGTTTAGAGTTTTGAGTGGTTCAGTGTTCTACCATAACTGTGTGTGTGTGTGTGTGTGTGTGTGTGTGTACTCACCTAGTTGTGGTTGCAGGGGTCGATACATAGCTCCTGGCCCCGCCTCTTCACTGACGCTACTGGGTCTCTCTCCCTTCGCCATGAGATTTATCATACCTCTTCTTAAAGCTATGAATGGATCCTGCCTCCACTACATCGCTTCCCAAGCTATTCCACTTCCTGACCACTCTGTGACTGAAGAAATACTTCCTAACATCCCTGTGATTCATCTGAGTCTTCAACTTCCAGCTGTGCCCCCTTGTTGCTGTGTCCCATCTCTGGAACATTCTGTCTCTGTCCACCTTGTCAATTCCTCTCAGTATTTTATATGTCGTTATCATGTCCCCCGTTACTCTCCTGTCCTCCAATGTCGTCAGGTCGTGTGTGTGTGTGTGTGTGTGTGTGTGTGTGTGTGTGTGTGTGTGTGTGTGTGTGTGTGTGTATGTGTGTGTGTGTGTGTTTCATGAGTCGTATAGGTTGGTTGGCACTCCCTGGAGTCACAGATGCCCACAGTGACTATTAGTCCTAAGTCTGTGCTTTCAAGAAATGTATACCACAGTATATCTCTCTGCTTTCTCTATGGTATAACCTTGCATCGATACTCTCTTCCAGATTCGAATTCCCTTGGTATAAAACGACACCGCTATCTTCACATGCCCACAAAATAATTATATTCACAATAATTCTATACAATTTTATTTAATGTTATGTGGATCAACAACTTTACTCTTGATATAACTTTATTTCAGTTATTTTTCGTTTCTGGTACATAATTACGATGATTTAAGCATGTAATTAGTGGAGATGGAGGAGTGAGCTTTGTGTAGACAATAGAATTGTTGCATGCATTGCTTATTGCATACCTAGAAAATGACTGATGTCAAGGCCAATTGCAAGGTAAAAATTAACATTCATGGAATATCAAGTAATATTCCCAGTTGGTAAGAAATGTGAAGACGATGTAATCACTCCCTGAAGACATGAACGTCTTCAAGGACTGATTACATCGTCTTCACATCGTCTTCTGCTAACTCTTCTGTACTCGACTGAAGAAGCCTACTGTGTAGGCGAAACGTTTCGGAATAAAGATACCTAACTGTTGCACATGTCTCTTACTTACCAACCTGTCGGTATTGTATACCATTTTAATATTCACTACGATCATGTTAATACCCATTTTCCACTTATACACTTCGATCATGTCTCCCTCATTCTTCGTCTTACAAGTGAATGTAATTTAAGGGACTTCAATCTTTCCTCATGCGGAAGATTTCTAATGTTATGTATTAATTTTGTCATTCTTCGCTGAATGTTTTCTAAGAATTTATAATCATTCTGTAATATGGAGACCAGAACTGAGCTGCGTAATCTGAGGCCTTACTAATGATGTGTAGAGCTGTAGTATAACCTCTGGACTTCTGTTGCTAATACTTCTAGATATAAAAACCAGTAATCTGTTTGCCTTATTACGTACGTTTAGGCATTGCTGTCTTGGTTTCAGGTTGCTGCTTACCATAACCCCTAAGTCCTTTTCGCATTCTGTACGGCTAAGTTCTACATAATTTAATTTATAAACACTAGGGACATTCCAGAGCTTCAGAACTCTGTATTAATCTACAATGAACTGCATCTGCCACTTTTCTGACCATGACATGAGTTCGTCTAAATCCTTTTAAAGTTCAGTGACATCTTCCCCTGAATCAATTATCCTATCTTCGTGTCATCAGCGAATTTGCTTATATCACTAGTAATTCCCTCGTCAAGGTCATTAATATATATTATAAACAACAATGGACCTAAAACTAATTCCTGTGGGACGCCATTTGTTTCAGATCTCCACCCAGATTTGACCCCATTAATGCACACTCTCTGCTTCCTGTTGGTGAGCCATGAGTCGATCCATGACAGCACTTTGCCCCCCAATGCCATGAACCGCCACTTTCTTTAACAGTCTCTGGTGCGGTAGTCTAACAAAAGCCTTACTGAAATCTAAATAAACAATATCGATTTCTTTATAGTGATCAACAGCCTCAAAAGCTTTACTGAAGAAAGCAAATTAGTCAGACAGGAACGGCCCCTCGTGAATCCATGCTGAGTATCATTAATCAAATTATGCCTATCAAGATGGCTTCTTATAATATCAACTATAAGTGACTAGTAATTTGCCTACAACTGAGATCAGGTTTATTAGGCGGTAATTTGACGGTAATGACTTGTAAGTCTCCTACAATTACTACGTTATCGTGCATTGTAGCCCTAACATTTTCCTCCCACAGTAGTCTTCCTTGGTCCCTCTCCAAGTTTGGGGACGGTATATCACGCCTAAAATAAATTTTTCATGCCCCTCTGAAAATTCTACCCAGACTCAGTATGTGTTATTTCAAACTTTATATCCGTTTCTTATGCAACAATTCAAGCGATCTCGGACTTACATTGCCCCCCTCCCTTCCAGATACTTCTGTCCACTTGGAACAATTTAAAACCCTGGATGTGATATTCAGCAGGCATGTCCCGATTTTTCGTATTAAACCACGTCTCAGTTATTGCAAATACGTCAATGTTACCATCTTATTTCTAGCACTACGAGTAATCTATCTATATAAATAAAAATGTAAATGTTCATTTGTTCAAAATCTTAAATCTCCGAAAGTTCTTCACCGATTGCTTTGAAATTTTGACACAACGTTGCATTCGAAAACGTGCGTGTTTTTATTTACCTACTTGCTTTTTTGGACAGCATAAAAGCAAGACACGCTATATTAAATATTTTACTACAGAGACGGTGCGTGGTCTAGAGTCGGTAAACCAGACAATCTCTATGAACTGAAGAACTTATGGGAAAAATAGGGTTATGTTCCTACGAGCCCCAAAAAAGGCAAACAACTTTTTTCTAGGCCTCCACATCTTACAAAAATAAAAGTGAATATATATATATATATATATATATATATATATATATATATATATATATATATATATATATATATAAAAAAACAGTGGACCCCGAGTAACAAGCAAAATTCATTCCAGAAGCCTGCTCAAGTGCCATTACCGAACGAATTTACTCCTTAAGAAATAATGTCAAGTAGGTTAGTCCATTTCAGACCCCCAAAAATACACTTACAAAATCACTTACAATATTATACTTACACAATTGTACGATTTCCGAGGTGCTTGTTACTCGGGTGTCCACTGTACAAAAATAAAAGTGAATAAATAAATAAATAAATAAATAAATAAATAAATAAATATATATATATATATATATATATATATATATATATATATATATATAATCTTTAGAATTGTGCGGTTTAGATCTAGACACGGATTGCTTCTCACATGGACAATTATATGTTGCGTGTTCTAGAGTCGGCAAACCAGACTGAGCCACAGCAACGCTTGGCCGGGTACAGATAGTTGTGTAATATAAACTTAGAAATCCACCCTTCCCTTTTCCCTTCCTGCTTATTTCCGTTCCTCCACTATCCCTATTACTGTCCATGTCACCTAGTGGCACTGCCTTTCCACTATCCATCTATCCTCTCATCCATCAATACATCCACCATTCATCCACCCATTCATTCATCCATCCTTCCACTCCATATTCATTCACTCATCTATCCATACCTATCTATTCCACCCATTTATCCACTCATCCATCCATATCCATATATTCCATCCATTTATCCACCCATCCATCCACCTACTTATCGACCAGTTCATCCACCCATCCCTCAACACATCCATTCCATCTACCCACCCACACGTACATTACTGAGATATCCTTCCAGCAGACGCGGGATGGATAATTGAAGGATGTAGGTGGAAGGAACTAATTAAATCCTTGGATGTTGAACCCTCGTAGAGAGGGAGGGGTGAGTGGGGGAGGAGGGGTGAGTAAGGGAGGAGAAAGGCGAATGAACAATGGTGAGTGGGAGAAGGAAGGTAGGAGAGGGGAAAAGTGATGTGGAGTGGGGTTAAGAGGGGAGGGGAGGAGTGGTGAGGAAGACCACAGATTCTGGGGGAATTCCATCCCTGTTAAGGGGTGTTGTATCACCCAACAGGGATTGTGGGGAGAATTAGGGCAAGAGTGAATGAGCGAGTGAATGAATGAATGAATGATTACATGAGTAGGTGTACTCACCTAACTGTATTCAAGTCATAGCTCCCGGCCCCGCTTCTTCATTGGTGAATAAGAGGGGCGAGGAATGAGTGATCTCCACCAAACTGAACTTTGATCAGGGATCGACAGTGATGCTCACACAAGAACACAATTTTCACTATTAAATCCACATGAACTGTTGTAGACAGAAGAGGAATATTAATTTTGTTAGGTACCAGTTGTCAAAGGCACTTGTCGATAGACACTTGGCCTGTTTGCAGAGTGTGTGTGTGTTACTAAGTTACTTATCGTCTCCTGCCAAGGGAAGGTGACCTGAAAAAGAAGGAATATTTCCACTGTCATTCGTTCACTGTCTTTGCCAGAAACGTGCTGACATCACAGCTCAGATGACCTTCCAGACTGCAGCATCACCAGACACCTAAACACATTTACTTCCTCCATACTTCCTCCCTCTCCAATCTGGTATCCAATCTCTCATTGCCTAGATTTTCTGTTACTCTCGTAGCCTTGTTCTTTCCAACGTTCATTTTCAATTTCCTTTTTACAATCCTTCCCAAATCCGTTTACCAACCTCTGCAGCTTCTCTTCAGAATCTCCCAGTCTCTCCCAGAGTCTCCCAGTCTCCTCTCCAGAGTCTCCCAGAATCTCCCAGAGTCCCCCAGAATCATCAACAAATAGCAATTGTTTTATGTTAGATGTGAAATATAAAGTAAACAATATATATTTATATATTGTTTATACCTAGAAGAGTGGATATTTGATTAAGATTAAGTGGATATTAAGATTAATGAATTGATGAAGTACCAGACCCGAAGGGCCCATACAAAACCTGGGGAACGGGTGCTAAATAGGTTAATTCGAGGGAGAGAGAAGATAGTTTCAGCTCTGGTTTCAAGGTCTGTGGGAACTCCTCTTGAAACCTCTGGACAGGAGAAAGAAACAAAGAGAAAGAGAGAGAGAGAGAGAGAGAGAGAGAGAGAGAGAGAGAGAGAGAGAGAGAGAGAGAGAGAGAGAGGCTGGAACTTGACAATAACCCAGACTCCCACAACATTAAGGAATCACATTTCAGCATCTTCAATAGCATTCACCTCGAGGGGAGGGAAGGGCAGCCTAACACCAGCCTCCAGAGACCAGCATTAACCCCCACATTGAATGCTGCAAGAGGTGGGAGGGGGAAGTGAGAGGGAGGAGGGGGAGGGGGAGGATGAAGAGGGGGAGGAGAGGGAGAATTCGAGGCTGGAGAAAGGGAGAGAAGAGATAAGGGGAAAGAAATATCTCCCTAAAACCTGAATAACACGATCAGGGTTCTAAAGACCCATACAAGAGGTTCTAAAGACCAATACAAGAGGTTCTAAAGACCCATACAAGAGGTTCTAAAGACCCATACAAGAGGTTCTGAAGACCCATATCTGCGTTTTTAAACTCCTGATTTTTATCAATAACTGTTATAAATTATCAATGATTATTATAAATTATCAAATGTTGTTGGTTTCAGAAGAACGAGAAGACAATAGTAACCTTTCTTACACTTTTATTCTCCTCAAGAAACATTTCACAATGTCTTCTGGGGTTAAGAGCGTTCACATCACTATTTTCCCGCCCCCTCTCTCTCTCTCTCTCTCTCTCTCTCTCTCTCAATGGTGCTAGAAGGGTTAGGCTAAAATTTCCTGCATATATTTTGCAAGAAATGTTCAGTTATCCTACCACAGAGAATTTAAAAACAGAAACAATGACCTTCTATATATATATATATATATATATATATATATATATATATATATATATATATATATATATATATATATATATATATATATATATATATATATGATATTCACGACTTTCTTTGGCTGTCAACCTCACAGTGCCTTAGTTCACTCGGGATAACTTTGGACAGACAGCCGAAGCTATCTGCTGGTTGCCAGAGCTGTCCACGCCAGTGATCTTTGCGTGGCAGCTACGCAGCTTTGGAAATGTTGGAATTTGGTTACAAGTCGATAAGGGCCGTGTCCATAGTATTTCTTTTTACCTCCCGTCTCTCAGAATACTTTATCAAATCACAGAACGGGTAGAGATTCGAACCCGTTCTGTTATTTGTATCAAAATTCCCCTGGCTACTGTTCAAATGCTATACGAATTAATTCCTCGACGAACTGGTGCTGTTTTACCTACAAATTGACAACTAACTCCACATTGAAAATAAAAAAAACTAAAGAACGAGGGGTTCATATTATATTTTGTCCAGCCCTTGAATATAATGCCAAAAGTAAATCAAAGTATTCCATGTGTAATCACTCTTAAGAATTCCCTCAGGGATTTCTTTTGCCATTTGGGTGATTATAATACTGTACTAAATCCAGAAACTCCCACCTGCCATTAATTCCATTTCTTTATGGTGTGCCCAGTCATGTAGCTCTTACCTAAACTCAAAAATACTTTATTGAAACTTTATTACCAAAATGCCCTTGTTACGATGTTGTATTTTCCACTTTTAAATAATATTTTTTTAGTTATATTAAGTCAAGTGATGGATCGTGTAGAGCGTGTCTTTACTCCCGAAAGCTAAAGCGTGTAGGGTGAGCGAAAAGTGCTCGTATACTACACTAGAGGACAGTATGGATAGAAATGATAGGACAGTATAGACAGAAGTGATACAATCTGGAGAGAAATGGAAGCAGATATAACTTTGGCTCTGAGAAAAGTCCTCAGCGTGGGCGAAACGTTGTCAATAGAGGATCTGCGTTTGAATCTCTTCTAGAAGACCGTCTCCTGAGAATCTACTTAAATCTTGCAATTACGTCATGACCCAAGGATAATGTCGTCAAGAAACAGAGAAAACAGATGTGGGGGGGAAGGTAATTCAACGTTAGATTGAAAAAAAACGTAGATCGAACTTGATCTTCAACGTTCTTCTCAACGTTTACTGCCTCCCTATTCCCATACCTTACCCGGTGAGTAAGACAACGGGAGTTAAGGGAGTTTACGGCATGTCTTACTTACATCCTGGGAAAGGAACGTTAACAGGGAAGACAAGAAACGATCAAAAGATATAAAAACCCACTGGAACTTTATTACACACAACAGAATGACTTGTATCCCAACATGAAGGTAACGACACAAGATGCAAAACGAGTTTTTAATTCCATTAAAAGCTTGTGTTGCAATGTGTGTCCCCTCTACACAGGATGTCCTGCAGCAATACAGCAACAGCTGCTTTACTAATCTCAGTCTCTATTTAATACCCGCTTGTCAAAATATACTAATAAAACCCATATGAGAAAATATCTTAAAAAGTCTGAAAACTAAACAAAAGTTCTTTTGTACTTTTATTATACCTTAAAAAAAAGTGTCAGTTAATCTCAAGTCTTTGTGTAGTCTACATTAAGTTTGTAAACTGCAATAATTGTTAAATTATATATGAATTATATCGTATAATGGCTGAATTATACATGAATTATCTATTTTAATGACTCGTATAATTACTGATGACTCACAATACACACACACTCTCACAATACACACATACTGTCTCACAATACACACATACTGTCTCACAATACACACATACTGTCTCACAATACACACATACTGTCTCACAATACACACATACTGTCTCACAATACACACATACTGTCTCACAATACACACAGTCTCACAATACACACAGTCTCACAATACACACTGTCTCACAATACACACTGTCTCGCAATACACACTGTCTCACAATACACACTGTCTCACAATACACACTGTCTCACAATACACACTGTCTCACAATACACACTGTCTCACAATACACACAGTCTCACAATACACACTGTCTCACAATACACACTGTCTCACAATACACACTGTCTCACAATACACACTGTCTCACAATACACACTGTCTCACAATACACACTGACTCACAATAGACACAGTCTCACAATACACACTGTCTCACAATACACACAGTCTCACAATACAGTCACAATACACACTGTCTCACAATACACACTGTCTCACAATACAGTCACAATACACACCGTCTCACAATACACACTGTCTCACAATACAGTCACAATACACACTGTGTCACAATACAGTCACAATACACACTGTGTCACAATACACACTGTCTCACAATACAGTCACAATACACACTGTCTCACAATACAGTCACAATACACACTGTCTCACAATACAGTCACAATACACACTCTCACAATACAGTCACAATACACACTGTCTCACAATACAGTCACAATACACACTGTCTCACAATACAGTCACAATACACACTGTCTCACAATACAGTCACAATACACACTGTCTCACAATACAGTCACAATACACACTGTCTCACAATACAGTCACAATACACACTGTCTCACAATACAGTCACAATACAGTCACAATACACACTGTCTCACAATACACACTGTCACAATACAGTCACAATACACACTGTGTCACAATACAGTCACAATACACACTGTCTCACAATACACACTGTCTCACAATACACACTGTCTCACAATACACACTGTCTCACAATACAGTCACAATACACACTGTCTCACAATACAGTCACAATACACACTGTCTCACAATACAGTCACAATACACACTGTCTCACAATACAGTCACAATACACACTGTCTCACAATACAGTCACAATACACACTGTCTCACAATACAGTCACAATACACACTGTCTCACAAAACACACTGTGTCACAATACAGTCACAATACACACTGTGTCACAATACATTCACAATACACACTGTCTCACAATACAGTCACAATACACACTGTCTCACAATACAGTCACAATACACACTGTCTCACAATACAGTCACAATACACACTGTCTCACAATACAGTCACAATACACACTGTCTCACAATACAGTCACAATACACACTGTCTCACAATAACAATCAGCAGAAGTGGAACGATGATTGTTTCTGAAATTCAACAATAACTGTGCATTTTCTTTTTCCAAACGAGTTCAGAATTTTTGGGACGCCCTCTATTTAAAAACCAACTATTTTATATAAAACTGATGAACAATTATGTAAATTAGAAACTAACAATGTAAAAGAACATTGTAAAAATTGATGATATTTAAAAGCAAAACAAAGCTTTAAATTTTAAAGATTACTAAAATTCCATTTTCCATTTTTAAAGCTATAAGCTTTACTGTATTATTTACATATATTTATGTAATTAATCTGATAAGAAAATGCTTTGTATTAAGGTAAATGTTTTGTACTAAGCATTTAAACCCCGCATCAGGAAACACTTGTTGTTTCCTGAGAAACCTTACCTAACCTAACCTTACCTAATCCAACCTAACCTTACCCTACCGTACCTTACCTAACCTAACCTTACCCTACCTTACCTAACCTAACCTAGACTAACCTTACCTAACCTAACCGTCGCCAATAGCGCGCATATAAAGTAAGATTGATAAGACTGATTTTGTGTAAGATGGATGTCGCGTAAGACGGATGATGTGCAAGGCGGATGATACATAAATGTCTCTGAACAAAACCCCAGAACAGTTTCTCTGTGACCAACATTTCGCTCAAGCTAACGCAGCGAAACGTATCCCAGCTTCTTTACATGTCTCGATCTCTAAATATGTGGAAACGCAGTTGTATACAGAGAAGTATACAGTGTTGATGTATTTTTTGTATGACTTGATAAAGCTCTACAATGGGCGAAACGTTGGCCCATAGGAAGCTTGTACAGTAACCTGTCTTGTTTCTCTTGTTTGAGGAATTTTAGGTGATGCAAAACTTAAGAATAATTCTTATGTCATCTTCAAGAAGATGTTGGCTGTAAATTAAGAGAAAATAACCTGACAACACATCATCTTCACTATCATCTATACCGCTATCACCATCATCAATACTGCTATCTTCACCATCGTCAGTCTCCACTGGCAAGACGATTAGTGCAATATATGCAACAGTAACTTGAGCAGCGACAGTAACGACATCAATAGCAGCAACGGCGTTAGGGAGTCAATACCCCCACCACAGTAGCTCAGGACCAGTCGAATAGCGCCACTAACCAATACACCACCACCACCACCACTAACCAATACTGCTACCACCACCACTACTAACCAATACTGCTACCACCACCACCACTAACCAATACTGCTACCACCATCACCACTAACCAATACTGCTACCACCACAACTAACCAATACTGCTACCACCACCACTAACCAATACTGCTACCACCACCACTAACCAATACTGCTACCACCACCACTAACCAATACTGCTACCACCACCACTACTAACCAATACTGCTACCACCACCACTAACCAATATTGCTACCACCACCACTAACCAATACTGCTACCACCACCACTAACCAATACTGCTACCACCACCACTACTAACCAATACTGCTACCACCACCACTAACCAATATTGCTACCACCACCACTAACCAATACTGCTACCACCACCACTAACCAATACTGCTACCACCACCACTAACCAATACTGCTACCACCACCACTACTAACCAATACTGCTACCACCACCACTAACCAATACTGCTACCACCACCACTAACCAATACTGCTACCACCACCACTAACCAATATTGCTACCACCACCACTACTAACCAATACTGCTACCACCACCACCACTAACCAATACTGCTACCACCACCACCACTAACCAATACTGCTACCACCACCACCACTAACCAATACTGCTACCACCACCACTAACCAATACTGCTACCACCACCACCACTAACCAATACTGCCACCACCACCACTAACCAATACTGCTACCACCACCACTAACCAATATTGCTACCACCACCACTACTAACCAATACTGCTACCACCACCACCACTAACCAATACTGCTACCACCACCACCACTAACCAATACTGCTACCACCACCACTAACCAATACTGCTACCACCACCACTAACCAATACTGCCACCACTACCACCGACCAATACAACCGCTAAGAAAAAACACAATAAATGTCCGGGGCCCAAGACTGTTCAACCGACTCCCACCATACATAAGGGGAATTACCAATAGTCCCCTGGTTGTCTTCAAGAGAGAGCTGGACAGATGCTTAAAGTCGGCGCCGGATCAGCCGGACTGTGGTTCGTACGTTGGACTACGTGCGGCCAGCAGTAACAGTCTGGTTGATCAGGCCCTGATCCACCGGGAGGCCTGGTCGTGGACCGGGCCGCCGGGGCGTTGATCCCCAAAATACCCTCCAGGTAGACCGCCACCATTAGCATCACCAATACTGCCACCAGCACCGCGACCAATCAGCACCACCACCACCCCCACCAATCACCACCACCAGCACCCCGACCAATCACCACCACCAGCACCCCGACCAATCACCAGCACCAGCACCCCCGACCAATCAGCACCACCAGCACCCCCACCAATCACACCACCAGCACCCCGACCAATCACCACCACCAGCACCCCCACCAATCACCACCACCAGCACCCCGACCAATCACCACCACCAGCACCCCGACCAATCACCAGCACCCCCATCAAACAGCACCCCCAGCACCCCCACCAATCACCAGCACCCCTCACCACCAAGGAAAGGTAAAAGAGTGTAAGCACTGGGAGGTGGTGCGTGCAGGAAGAATGTGATTACCTTGATGTAGCAGGAAGCTCACTAACTAAGCAAGCGCAAGCCATCCCAAGCCTCCAGAAAAGACGTCAAAGCTACCTATCTTTTACCACGGCTACGCTCCAAGCAAAGACGTCCAGGTACTGTTTACATTTACATTTTTCAAGCGAGTGTGTTTACAAGAACGTTTTGTTTTACAGCGTGTGTTGAAACAAGACTTTTCACAAGAAGATATGTTTCTATGTGCTCCAGAAAGAATTCAAATTCTGGCAAAAATTCCCCATTGTGTTGATGGTAATTTCGTTGTTTTTGAAGGAGAGAATTTCCCCGGACATTTTCTCCTCAGCAGATTCCTATACTCGACAATATCCTAGAATAACAGCGGTTACAAAGGTGTACTGCAGACACCATTGGAAGAGCACAGGTGCAGAGTAAGCTTTCATGGTGACAACGTTTCGCTCTGTGTAGAGCTGAATACAGTGATAAAGCTCTACACAGAGTGAAACGTCACGATAAAAATACATTATTGCACTACCACAGTGGTCATGCATCACAGTGGTGGTGAACCACAGTGGTGATGCATTACAGTGGTGGTGAACAACAGTGGTGATGCATTACAGTGGTGGTGCACCACAGTAAAGCATCACAGTGGTGGTGCACCACAGTGAAGCATCACAGTGGTGGTGCACCACAGTGAAGCATTACAGTGGTGGTGCACCACAGTGGTGCATCAGAGGTGGTGCACCACAGTGGTGCATCAGAGGTGGTGCACCACAGTGGTGAAGCATCACAGTGGTTGTGCAACACAGCGGTGGTGCAACAGAGCGGTGAAGCATCATAGTGGTGGTGCAATACTGAAGCATCACAGTGGTGGTGCAGTGAAGCGTCACAGTGGTGGTGCACCACAGTGAAGCATCACAGTGGTGGTGCACCACAGTGAAGCATCACAGTGGTGGTGCATCACAGTTGAGTTATTTAACCCTAAAAGCGTAGTTAATTTTAAACAAAAATATCATTTTACTATTACAAAAGTAAAGGACTAAAAAATTACTGAAAAAATGAAGGTGGGTTTATTTTTATTTTAAAGTTTTATAAACATTAAAGTATTTTAACTATGACTATTTTAAATATTATAAGTTAAAATATTTTAAATATTCTAAGTAGGACTGATTAAAAACTAAGTATTCCAAGTTTTAATATATTTTTTTAATATTTTAGACCAAACAATTTTAAAATTTTTAGTTCGAATATTTTAAATATTTTCGATAAACAATTTTAAATATCTTAATTTAATTTAACATTTTAAGTGATATAGTTTTAATTATTTTAAAATACTACATATAATTTTTTTAAGCATTTAAAGGGTAACAATTTAAAAATTTTTATGAATGATTTTAAATATATTTTTAATCCTTTTTCAATAAGGATAAAAAATTATTTTAAAATTAAGAAAAAAAGAATCAATAAAGAAACTAAAGCATTTTAAAATAATAGCATTAAAACTGTCTTCCAATAAAGAATAAAAAAAATCTTGCATTTAATGACGTACAGTAATGAAAATAAAGAGAAAAAATATTACATAAAATTTAGTCTGTTAATAATTAATCTAGTTAATGCAATAAAAATTATTATTTTTATCTTGGGATTTTTTCCTTAATTGTGCTAATTAATGAGGAAATTAAAGACAGAGCAATAAAAGAAGGAATTAATATGCTTCTAGTAGAGAACTAGGAACGAATTAATATGCTTTCTAACAACACTAGGAACAAATTATTATGCTTTCTAACAGCACTAGGAATAAATTAATATGCTTTCTAACAGCACTAGGAACAAATTAATATGCTTTCTAACAGCACTAGGAACAAATTAATATGCTTTCTAACAGCACTAGGAACAAATTAATATGCTTTCTAACAGCACTAGGAACAAATTAATATGCTTTCTAACAGCACTAGGAACAAATTAATATGCTTTCTAACAGCACTAGGAACAAATTAATATGCTTTCTAACAGCACTAGGAACAAATTAATATGCTTTCTAACAGCACTAGGAACGAATTATTATGCTTTCTAACACTAGGAACGAATTAATATGCTTTCTAACAGCACTAGGAACAAATTAATATGCTTTCTAACAGCACTAGGAACAAATTAATATGCTTTCTAACAGCACTAGTAACGAATTAATATGCTTTCTAACAGCTCAAATTAGCGGGCACCTAAATGCCCATCCCAGGACAAGAAAACAGAGAGCGTCACAGGAAGAAAGAGCCAACTGAGGGGCCCTTATATAAAGAGAAAGAGAAAATTTAGGAGGCCCACAGAAAGAGCTGATTCTGAAGCCTCTATTCAGACACAAAGAAAAAAATTGTGAGGCCCACAGAAAGAGCAAATTGGCGGGCAATTAAATGGTAATGCCAGGACGAGAAAACTGGGAAAGCGACACTGAAAGAAAAAACCAATTCGCGGGCTCTTATATAAAAAAGAAGAGAAAATTGGGAAGGCCCACGGGAAGAGCAGATTCCAGGGCCCCTAAATAGACACCAAGAAAACATTTTGGAGGCCCAAAGGAAGAGCAATTGGAAAGGCACCTAAGTGGCCAGGCCAGGACGAAGAAACTAGGAAAAAGGACACAGAAAGAAAGAGCCAATTTGGGGGTTCCTATATAAATAGCAAGAGAGAATTGGGGAGGCCTACAAGAAGAACAGATTCTCAGGCCCCTATAGACACACCAGGAAAAAAACTTTGGGAGGCCCACAGAAAGAGTAAATTGACCGGCAATTAAATGGCCAGTCCAGGAAGAGAATACTGGGAAAGCGACACAGGAAGAAATAGACAATTTTTTTGCCTCTATTTAAAGAGCAATAGAAAATTGGGGAGGCCCAGAGTAAGACCTGATTCTTGGGCCCCTAAATAGGCAAAGAAAAATATCGGGAGACCTACAGGAAGAGCAAACTGGCGAGCAATTAATTAGCTATGCCAAAACGAGATAACTGGGAAAGCAACACAGGAAGAAAAAGCCAATTTGGGGGCCTCTATATAAGGAGGAAGAGAAAATTTAAGAGGCCCAAAAGAAGAGCAGATTTTGGGACCTCTAAATAGATACCAAGATAGAAGGATAGAAGGCAAATAAATAGCCAGGCCAGGACGAGAAAACTAGGAAAACGACACAGGAAGAAAGAGCAAATTCGAGGGCCCCTATATATAAACCAAGAAAAAATTCGGGAGGCCAACAGGAAGAGCTCTGGCCCCCTTATAGACACCAGGAAAATACTTTAGGAGGCCCACAGGAAGAGTAAATTGACTGGCAATTAAATGGCCATGCTAGAACGGGCACCTATATAGCCAGGCCAGGACGAGAAAACTGGGAAAGAAACACAGGAAGAAAGAGTCAATTGGTGGGGCCACCTGTATAAAGAGCAACAGAAAACTGGAGGGACCCATAGTAGGAGCAGATTCTTGGGCCCATAAATAGACATCAAGAAAAAAATCGGGAGGCCCACACGAAGAGCAAATTGGAGGGCAATTAAATTGCCATGCCAGGACGAGAAAACTGGGAAAGCGTCATGGGAAGCAAGAGTCAAGAGAAAGAGCAAGAGAAGATTGGAGAGGCCCACAAGAAGAGCAGATTCTAAGACCCCTATATAGACGCCAAGAAAAAATTCTGGAGGCCCACAGGAAGAGCAAATTAGCAGGCACTTGAATAGCCAGGCCAGGACTAATTAATATGCTTTCTAATAGAGCCCTGGGAACAATTGGTTGGACAGAGCACTTACGAAAGGAATTAATATGCTTTCCCACTAGACACGAAAGTCAGGTACTATTACGCCTCCCAATAGAAACCTACGAACGAGTGGGTGAGTACACGCACGCGCACGCACGCACAGACGCGCACACACACACACACACACACACACACACACACACACACACACACACACACACACAAAATATAGAGATTAGCCGAAGAGCCAGAAACGAATATGCACAGGTAAGAAGGAGGCTCAGCGACAATATGAAAATGATATAGCATCAAAAGTCAAGTCTGACCCGAAGCTGTTGTATAGCCACATCAGGAGGAAAACAACAGTCAAGGACCAGGTAATCAGGCTGAGAAAGGAAGGTGGGAGTTCACAATAAACGACCAAGAGGTATGTGAGGAGCTCAACATGAGATTTAAAGAAGTATTTACACAGGAGACAGGTAGGACTCCAGGAATTCAGAATAGGGAGGTATACCAACAAGTGCTGGATGAAATACACACAACCGAGGAGGAGGTGAAGAAGCTGCTATGTGAACTCGATACCTCAAAAGCGGTGGGACCGGACAACATTTCTCCGTGGGTCCTTAGAGAGGGAGCAGAGATGTTGTGTGTGCCACTAACACAAATCTTCAACACATCCATTGAAACTGGGCAACTACCTGAGGCGTGGAAGATGGCAAATGTAGTCCCAATTTTTAAGAAAGGAGACAGACACGAGGCATTAAACTACAGACCTGTGTCACTGACGTGTATAGTATGCAAAGTCATGGAGAAGATCATCAGGAGGAGAGTGGTGGAGCACCTAGAAAGACACAAGCTTATAAACGACAACCAGCACGGTTTCAGGGAAGGAAAATCCTGTGTCACAAACCTACTGGAGTTTTATGATAAGGTAACAGAAGTAAGACACGAGAGAGAGGGTGGATAGACTGCATTTTTTGGACTGCAAGAAGGCGTTCGACACAGTTCCTCACAAGAGGTTAATGCAAAAGCTAAAGGATCAGGCACACGTAACAGGAAAAACACTGCAATGGATCAGAGAATATCTGACAGGGAGGCAACAACGAGTCATGGTACGTGACGAGATGTCAGAGTGGGCACCTGTGACGAGTGGAGTTCCACAAGGGTCAGTCCTAGGACCTGTACTGTTTTTGGTATATGTGAATGACATAACGGAAGGGATAGACTCAGAAGTGTCCCTGTTTGCAGATGATGTGAAGTTAATGAGAAGAATAAAATCAGTCGAGGATCAGGCAGGACTACAAAGAGACCTGGACAGGCTGCAAGCCTGGTCCAGTAACTGGCTCCTTGAATTTAACCCTGCCAAATGTAAAGTCATGAATATCGGGGAAGGGCAAAGAAGACCGCAGACAGAGTATAGTCTAGGTGGCCAAAGACTGCAAGCCTCACTCAAAGAAAAAGATCTTGGGGTGAGTATAATACCGAGCACATCTCCTGAGGCACACATCAATCAGATAACTGCTGCAGCATACGGGCGGCTGGCAAACCTAAGAATAGCGTTCCAATACCTCACTAAGGAATCATTCAAGACTCTGTATACCATATACGTCAGGCCCATACTGGAGTATGCAGCACCGGTTTGGAACCCACACCTGGTCAAGCACGTCAAGAAATTAGAGAAAGTGCAAAGGTTTGCAACAAGACTAGTCCCAGAGCTAAGGGGATTGTCCTACGAAGAAAGGTTAAGGGAAATCGGCCTGACGACACTAGAGGACAGGAGGGTTAGGGAGACATGATAACGACATATAAAATACTGCGAGGAATAGATAAGGTGGACAGAGACAAGATGTTCCAGAGAGGGGACACAGAAACAAGGGGTCATAATTGGAAGTTGAAGACTCCTATGAGTCAAAGGGATGTTAGGAAGTATTTCTTCAGTCATAGAGTTGTCAGGAAGTGGAATAGCTTAGAAAGCGACATAGTGGAGGCAGGAACCATACATAGTTTTAAGACTAGGTTTGATAAAGCTCATGGAGCAGGGAGAGAAAGGACCTAGTAGCAATCAGTGAAGAGGCGGGGCCAGGAGCTATGACTCGACCCCTGCAACCACAAATAGGTGAGTACAAATAGGTGAGTACACACACACACAGAGGTTAAGAGAAATGGACCTGACGACACTGGATGACAGGAGGGATACGGAGGACATGATAACGACATATAAAATACCGAGAGGAATTGACGGGGTGGATATGGATAGGATGTTTCAGAGATGGTACAGAGCAACAACGGGACACAACTGGAAGTTGAAAACTCGGATGAGTCACAGGGATGTTAGGAAGTATTTCTTCAGTCATAGAGTTGTTAGAAAGTGGAACAATCTGGAGAGTGATGCAGGATCCATACATAGCTTTAAGAAGAGGTACGATAAAGCTCATGCAGCAGGGAGAGTGGACCTAGCAGCGACCAGCGAAAAGGCGGGGCCAGGACTCCACCCCTCCAACCACAAATAGGTGTACACACACACACACACACACACACACACACACACACACACACACACACACGCACACAGGTAATCAGGCTGAGGAAGGATGGAGGAGAGAACACAAGAAACGACCGAGAAGTATGTGAGGAGCTCAACATGAAATTCAAAAAAGTGTTCACAGAGGAGACAGAAGGGACTCCAGAAAGACGGAGAGGTGGGATATACCATCATAATTTGGACACAATACATATTATCCGGAGATGGGGCTGGATAATATCTCTCCGTGAGTCCTGAGAGAGGGAGCAGAGGAGCTGTGTGTACCCCTAACAACAATCTTCAACACATCTATCGAAACAGGGCGACTACCTGAGGTATGGAAGACAGCAAATGTAGTTCCAATTTAAAAAAATAAAGACACGAGACATTAAACTACAGACCTGTGTCACTGACGTGTATAGTATGCAAAGTCATGGAGAAGATCATCAGGAGGAGAGTTGTGGAGCACAAGAGGGGCTTTAAGGCGTTGACGTGCTGCAGAAATTTGAACAAAACATCACTTACATGAAGGAATTCAGGGAAACCCGGTATATATACTCGAGTCCTGGAGGTCTGAAGTATACTGTACAATGCCTGTACTCTGGAGTGGTGTGGATGTTTAGGTAAGATTTGTCAGGAAACAGGACAAGTATTTCCTGACGCGGGTCTTAGTCATATGATGGATAACCTGCAGCTGGAGTTTTTGGTCATCTGGCCGAGGCCTTCCAATACAGACTATCTCGGTACTAAGTTTTTGGTGCTGGTAACACATTCATGTGACAAATGCCTTAAACAGGGTAAGTCTATGTTTTTTTTTGGAGTAGTTGTCCAGGACCTAAGAAGCCATGAATAACCACTTCAGTTTTTTTAGCCTTGATAGAAGGTATTCAGTCTCTTAGCCACTCCTGATGCCAGCACATTCTTGGTCATGGATCCTACACCACACATTCCATCCTCCGCCAGCAGTATACACAGTAATGCATCCACGAACAAATACTTTTAAACTAGCCGCAGTATTTTTATTTGCTTTAAAATTTCTTGCTCGTGGATGCAATGTGTGTACTGCTCATGTAGACTGGTATTGCAGATGGGACGAGAATGAAATTAGTCGTGCAGGTTCCTTGACCACTAATGTGCTCGCATCAGGAGTCACATTCCCAGTGTTACTAGCCACTTGATGTTTGAAGAATGGTGGCGCAGTGGACTAAGGCGTCGTGAATTTTTTGGGGCTTCCAAGCAGGCTGGCTAAAGTATCGCAGGTTCGATCCTCAGCTAGTTGCAGTATTAATATTTACTTCATGACTACTTGCATTAATATATACATTATATATATATATATATATATATATATATATATATATATATATATATATATATATATATATAATCGTGCGATTTTGGTTTAAATAGCAACGCTCTTCTTGCCGAATAATGCAAGTGAAAATTTGTGTATGCAATAATTTCGCAAAAATCATTCTGAACCTAACGAACAAAATATATATTTCATTGTGTTTGTTATTAAATTATTGTAAACTTATCTAAAATATATTTAGTTGGATTAGACTAAATTAAATTGCGCTTGTTATAATAAGGTTAGGTAAGTTTTCTAAGGTTCTTTTGGTACAAAATTATTAATTTTTACATTAACGTAAATGGAAAAAAATATATCTTTAAACGTATAAGAGAAAATTTTAGAAAGGACTTAATTTTAAATGAGATTTTGCTAATTGACCAATTTTACCTATTCGGCACGACATTATATATATAAAAATATATATATAAATATATATATATATATATATATATATATATATATATATATATATATATATATATATATATATATATATATATATATAAGACTTAAGTTTTGGTATTAATTAGGGAAAGGACTTTGATACACCGTTCTATTATGGGATGGAACTTGTTTTTTTCCTGCCATGAATTCTTGACTCCATTGGCATCTCCTGAAAGGGAGGAAAGAAATCTGGAGTCCTGGAAAAGGAAACTCCTGACGTGAATGATGGAGCGTTGGGATGATGCGAAGGAGAGATGTTTGGGAGGGAGGATAGTGGATGGATGCTGGGAGAAGAAAGAGTGGGTGAAAAATAGGGACAGGCGAGGAAGAGGATCCACTGAAGAGGATAGGAAAAGGTTGAAGGGGAGAAAGTGTGATGATGGGAGGGAAAGAGACGGAGAGAGACAGACAGACAGAAACAAAGACAGACGGAGGAGAGAGAATAAAACAAGGGAAGAGAGATGGAGAGTGAGGTGAATTACCGAATGGAGAATAAGGATAGATGAAAGACAAGAAGAAAGAGTATATGGCATACTCCGAGTACGATCATTCTTATTCGTTACTGACAATATCCGTTCGTAACGGATCAACCAAGGAGTCGTTACGAACCCTGCGCTTGTAGCAACCACCAGCTGCTCTCTGAATGGCTACCTGTTTTAAGCGTCAACCAATCAGGGAGAGGGGTTGATTCCTAATAATAATAACCTTTATTTCTACAAGTACATGATACAACTTATACAGACCATAGCTGACACCAATGACACTACTATATATAAAGGTAAATTTTATCCCAGGATGCGACCCACACCAGTCGACTAACACCCAGGTACCTATTTTACTGCTAGGTGAACATGGACAGGTGTCTTAAGGAAACACGTCCTAATGTTTCCACCCGTACCTGGGGTCGAGCCACGGCCTCAGTGTGTGAGCCTAGTGCGCTACCAACCGAGCTACGGGACTTAATATGTAAGCAACCAGTCTGGACTCAGCCTCCTGCTGGTTACGACTGAGACCACAAACTAATCTCTCTCGTTCTCTCTCTCTCTCTCTCTCTCTCTCTCTCTCTCTCTCTCTCTCTCTCTCTCTCTCTCTCTCTCTCTCTCGTTGTAATTCTCCTTTGCACACTATCACCTCGGTTAACAGCGCACTCAACTCACACATTGAGGACCGTGGTTCGATTCCCGGAACGGGTAGAAATATTAGGTCGTATTTCCTTAAGACATTTGCTGTCCATGTTCACCTAGCAGTAGTAGGTACCTGGGTGTTAGCCAACTGGTATGGGTTGCATCCTGGGGGACAAAATTACCCTAAGTATTATTGTTATTATTATTATTGCTCCTCTGTTGCACTCTGTATATATTGCAAGTATTATTGCTGGGAATATACTGGTACTGAATAAATACCTTTGTTTTTTTCAGTACTCTTGGTTCGTTCCATGACGTACAGTACTCTTGGTTCGTTCCATGACGTTCAGTACTCTTGATTCGTTCCATGACGTTCAGCACTCTTGGTTCGTTCCATGACGTACAGTACTCTTGGTTCGTTCCATGACGTTCAGTGCTCTTGGTTCGTTCCATGACGTACAGTACTCTTGGTTCGTTCCATGACGTTCAGCACTCTTGGTTCGTTCCATGACGTACAGTACTCTTGGTTCGTTCCATGACGTACAGTACTCTTGGTTCGTTCCATGACGTTCAGTACTCTTGGTTCGTTCCATGACGTTCAGTACTCTTGGTTCGTTCCATGACGTTCAGTACTCTTGGTTCGTTCCATGACGTACAGTACTCTTGGTTCGTTCCATGACGTTCAGCACTCTTGGTTCGTTCCATGACGTTCAGCACTCTTGGTTCGTTCCATGACGTACAGCACTCTTGGTTCGTTCCATGACGTTCAGTGCTCTTGGTTCGTTCCATGACGTACAGTGCTCTTGGTTCGTTCCATGACGTTCAGTGCTCTTGGTTCGTTCCATGACGTACATTACTCTTGGTTCGCTCCATGACGTACAGTACTCTTGGTTCGTTCCACGACGTTCAGTACTCTTGTTTCGTTCCACGACGTTCAGCACTCTTGGTTCGTTCCATGACGTTCAGCACTCTTGGTTCGTTCCATGACGTTCAGCACTCTTGGTTCGTTCCATGACGTTCAGTTCTCTTGGTTCGTTCCATGACGTACAGCACTCTTGGTTCGTTCCATGACGTTCAGTTCTCTTGGTTCGTTCCATGACGTACAGCACTCTTGGTTCGTTCCATGACGTTCAGTGCTCTTGGTTCGTTCCATGACGTACAGCACTCTTGGTTCGTTCCATGACGTTCAGTGCTCTTGGTTCGTTCCATGACGTTCAGTACTCTTGGTTCGTTCCATGACGTACAGCACTCTTGGTTCGTTCCATGACGTTCAGTACTCTTGGTTCGTTCCATGACGTTCAGTACTCTTGGTTCGTTCCATGACGTACAGCACTCTTGGTTCGTTCCATGACGTTCAGTGCTCTTGGTTCGTTCCATGACGTTCAGTGCTCTTGGTTCGTTCCATGACGTTCAGTGCTCTTGGTTCGTTCCTTTCTGTTGTACCTGTGTTCGCGATGGAGAGGATAAGTTAAGATGGGGAGACAAAGTGAGGGAGGATAGGAAACGGGAGATGACAAGAGAAGGATAATGAAGGTAAGATAACGGGGGAGGAAATAAGATGATGAAAGAGGATGGTGAAAGAGGATGGTGAAAGAGGATGGTGAAAGAGGATGGTGAAAGACTGGATGGTGAAAAAGCATGATAAAAGAGAGGACGAGAAGATGAATAAAAATGAGCTGAATATGAAGGCGAGGATAAAGAGTAGATAACGAAATAGAGAATAATGAAAGAAAAAATAGTGAAAGGCAAACAAACAAAAAAATGAAAAGGGATGGCAATAAAATACAGAGAAGGTAAGTAACTGAATAAGAGGCATGGAAGTGGGAGTAAGAGGTAATAAAATGGAAGAGTGTGAGAAAGGAGTCAGGGAGTGGTACACTTAACTCCCATAACGAGGGAATGTTTTACATAAAGTGGGAAGAAAAGTAGCTGGAGGGAGCGTATGGTATGGGACACAAGATGTATGTGATGTGTATGGTGTGTATTAGACATATACACACACCGTCGGGAATCATGATCTTGTTTGCCATAGAAACTAGGAAAGGATTGCAAGACATGAAGAAGTTAACATCAAGAGGAGCCTTGCATCAAGTGGGTGCCCAGCAATAAGGGTGCAGCCCCAACTATGTAGATAATATGGAGTTACTTTGCAAGCCTGCATAGACGGCAAGCAGGTGGTGTGGGACTACACATGTGCATCCACATTGTGTGATACCTATCTCCAATACACCAGGGAGGAAGGAGAGGCAGCTTCCAGCAGCAGGGAGTCCCAAAAGTCTAGCAAATATGGTGAACTTGCCCATCATTATATGTTTGTTCCCATTGGTTCAGAGACCCTTGGCCCAAGAGGAAAAGGCGCATCTAAGTACCTTAAGGATATAGGCAAAAGACTATCAGGGTAACTAGTGTTCCCAGGGCAGCTAGTTTTCCGTTCCAGCGACTCAGTGCTGCGGTTCAGAGGGGTAATGCCTGCTGTATCCTGGGTACGCGCCCCAGCTCTGAAGAAACGAATGAGATACATGAAATGACACTTTTCTTTATCAAACATGCTTGTGTATTTGTAATGTATCCATAAAACCTCACTTTTCCTGTACTCCATCTGTGTACCACCCTTGTACACGTTACAAAAGAAATATACATATTTGTGTAGTTAAATATGATTGGGTGGTAGGAGAAGTAGAATACTGAAAAGGCTTCAAGGAGATATCCAAATATTTTTCCTTGAAGCCTTTTTGTATCCGAGGCTGTTATAACAAGCGCAATTTAATTTAGCCTAATCCAACTAAATATATTTTAGATAACTTTACAATAATTTAATAATAAACAAACACAATGAAATATATATTTTTTTCGTTAGGTTCAGAAGGATATTTGTGAAATTATTCCATACACAAATTTTCGCTTGCCTTATTCGGCAAGAAGAGCGTTGCCATTTAAGCCAAAAATCGCAAGTTTTACCTATTCGGCACGACATATATATATTATTGTAACCATGAACGAGTGGTATTGATCAATAACTACACTTCACTAGCCAGGGGTCGAACCCATGATGCTTTGGCCCGCCTCTGGTTCAGTGGACTAGAGCGTCATGTGTTTTCGCTCACCATGAGGCGGGCCAAAGCATCATGGGTTCGACCCCTGGCCATTGCAGTGTAGTTATATATATATATATATATATTATATATATATATATATATATATATATTATATATATACTATTACCACCATCCAATACGACTACCATTACCAACACCTACAAGCACTTACAAACGCACACCACCATGCAAACCCTCTTTCTTCCTCCATTTGGAGATGATTCGGTGAAGCCCGACCTTCATCCACTTCTCAGACTCAATAGACAAAACGAAAGAATTCTTGAATAGCAGGTGGGACCTCTGAAGCCTTGCTGGTGCCTTGGTGCTGGTGAAGCATCAAGGGAATGTTTCAATTGGTTGAGAGTTTACTCCCCAAGTTAGTGATTTAAAAATCCTTAACCGTGTACAGTTGCCATCATAACCCGTTATCTACTTAATATATCAGCTATTATCATATTGTCTACCTCATTATCGTTATATTTCAAAGTGCGTCTTTTATTACCCGTTATGTGTCTATACACTCTTTATAAGCCTTATTTCGCTTGTGTCATTTGTGCTATATACTTACGAAAGACTGTTGCCATGCTATCTACCACTTTTTAAATGCTGTCATCATGTTATCATAGGCTGGTATCTCAAATTATTTGCATTCATAAGCTATCTTATTATCTTCCTCAGTTATGTCTTATCTTACTATTTACATTTATAAACTGTTATGCTATCTGCTACAAATAAAACTTGTTATAATATCTTCCTTATTTACAAGGCGTTATCATAGTATTTATATAAGCTGATATAATGCTTACAACTTGGGTGAAGGCAGCTTGGGTGAAGGCAGCTTGGGTGAAGGCAGCTTCGTTGAAGTTAACTTGGGTGAAGGCAGCTTGGGTGAAGGCAGCTTGGGTGAAGGCAGCTTGGGTGAAGGCAGCTTCGTTGAAGTTAACGTGGGTGAAGGCAGCTTGGTGAAGGCAGCTTCGTTGAAGTTAACTTGGGTGAAGGCAGCGTGGGTGAAGACAGCTTGGTCGAAGGCAGCTTGGTTGAAGGCAGCTTGGTCGAAGGCAGCTTGGGTGAAGGCAGCTTGGGTGAAGGCAGCTTGGGTGAAGGCAGCTTGGGTGAGGGCAGCTTGGGTGAAGGCAACTTGAGTGAAGGCAACTTGAGTGAAGACAGCTTGGTCGAAGGCAGCTTGGATGAAGACAGCTTGGTCGAAGGCAGCTTGGGTGAAGGCAGCTTGGGTGAAGGCAGCTTGAGTGAAGGCAGCTTGAGTGAAGACAGCTTGGTTGAAGGCAGCTTGGTTGAAGGCAGCTTGGTTGAAGGCAGCTTGGTGAAGGCAGCTTGGGTGAAGGCAGCTTGGTTGAAGGCAGCTTGGTGAAGGCAGCTTGTTGAAGGCAGCTTGGTGAAGACAGCTTGGTTGAAGGCAACGGTTGAGGCAGCTTGGTTGAAGGCAGCTGGTTGAAGGCAGCTGGTTGAGCAGCTTGTTGAAGGCAGCTTGTTGAAGGCAGCAGGTGAAGGCAGCTTGGTTGAAGGCAGCTTGGTTGAAGGCAGCTTGGTTGAAGGCAGCTTGGTTGAAGGCAGCTTGGGTGAAGGCAGCTTGGTTGAAGGCAGCTTGGTTGAAGACAGCTTGGTTGAAGGCAGCTTGGTTGAAGGCAGCTTGGGTGAAGGCAGCTTGGTTGAAGGCAGCTTGGTTGAAGACAGCTTGGGTGAAGACAGCGTGGGTGAGCAGCTTGTGTGAAAGCAGCTTGGGTGAAAGCAGCTTGGGTGAAAGCAGCTGGTGAAGGCAGCTTGGATGAAGGCAGCGTGGGTGCTTGTGGTGGTTCTTAAGTGAGAACGCATTAGAAGCACTAAATCCGTATGGATCATTCAAGCGAAGAGAGGTAAAGGTTGGATCCCCCGTCTCAGAGAAGGTCGTCGTCACTGCCTCAGTCTGGTGGCCAGTATTTGTGTCAACAAGTTTGACCTGGGCTTCCAAAGTTCAGCAGCAACTTACATTCTTGCCCACCTCAAACACGGAGTTGTTAGGTTTTTTTCCAGTGGGCGATATAAATTTTTAAATTTGGGGAGGTAAATAAATTACAAGTTGGTTAAAATATATTCTGGCTAAGGAAAATATTGGGGAGAGGCCGTTTTCCATTTTTTTTACTGTGAAGTGTCAGTAGACACACACGAACACGAACACACGAACACGAACACACGAACACACGAACACACGAACACGAAAACACATATACACACACACTTGTTCTTGAGCTAAGGAGAATGACCTGTGGAATGAGAGGCATTCAAACACGATGCAAACAAGAGGCAAGATAAACCCACTACCTGGGATCAAGAACCCCTCACCATCATCAAGGCAAAAAAAATGCAATAAGGTAAAATAAAACTATACCCTTTAGAGATTAAATGTGGCAAAATAGTATCCATAATAGTATCTATAAACTATTAAATAAAACAAACTTCTAAACCATTAAATAAAACAAACTTCTAAACCATTAAATAAAACAAACTTCTTCTAAGTAGGATAAAACACTGTTGAAAATAGTTTTAAATACCGACAAGCTGGATTCCAGAGGGACATGCCTTCGTACTTCTACTAGAGTATAGCGCCCCCTGCAACGTCTTCAAGATCCTCCACCTGACCTTCGACGGTATTTAAGACTCCATTCTTATGAAAAAAAACATACCACGGGTAGGGTTAGAACCCGCGATCAGTCTCAAAACTCCAGACCGTCGCGTTAGCCACTGGGCCAGCTAGCTTCTGGAGTTTTGAGACTGATCGCGGGTTCTAACCCCACCCGTGGTATGGTTTGTTTGCAATCGTGCCTAAATACCAGTAGTTCTCTAATCGCTAGTAGTAGTCTAAACACTAGTATATAGCCTAAACACTAGTAGTAGCCTAAACACTAGTAGTAGCCTAAACACCAGTAGTTGTCTAAACACTAGTAGTAGCCTAAACACTAGTAGTAGCCTAAACACCAGTAGTTGTCTAAACACTAGTAGTAGCCTAAACACTAGTAGTAGCCTAAACACTAGTAGTAGCCTAAACACCAGTAGTTGTCTAAACGCTAGTAGTAGCCTAAACACTAGTAGTAGCCTAAACACTAGTAGTAGCCTAAGCACTAGTAGTTGCCTAAACACTAGTAGTAGCCTAAACACTAGTAGTTGCCTAAACACTAGTAGTAGCCTAAACACTAGTAGTTGCCTAAACACTAGTAGTTGCCTAAACACTAGTAGTTGCCTAAACACTAGTAGTAGCCTAAGCACTAGTAGTTGCCTAAACACTAGTAGTTGCCTAAACACTAGTATTAGCCTAAACACTAGTAGTTGCCTAAACACTAGTAGTTGCCTAAACACTAGTAGTAGCCTAAGCACTAGTAGTTGCCTAAACACTAGTAGTAGCCTAAGCACTAGTAGTAGCCTAAACACTAGTAGTAGCCTAAACACTAGTAGTTGCCTAAACACTAGTAGTTGCCTAAACACTAGTAGTTGCCTAAACACTAGTAGTAGCCTAAGCACTAGTAGTTGCCTAAACACTAGTAGTAGCCTAAACACTAGTAGTTGCCTAAACACTAGTAGTTGCCTAAACACTAGTAGTAGCCTAAGCACTAGTAGTTGCCTAAACACTAGTAGTAGCCTAAACACTAGTAGTTGCCTAAACACTAGTAGTTGCCTAAACACTAGTAGTAGCCTAAGCACTAGTAGTTGCCTAAACACTAGTAGTAGCCTAAGCACTAGTAGTAGCCTAAACACTAGTAGTAGCCTAAACACTAGTAGTAGCCTAAACACTAGTAGTTGCCTAAACACTAGTAGTTGCCTAAACACTAGTAGTAGCCTAAGCACTAGTAGTTGCCTAAACACTAGTAGTAGCCTAAACACTAGTAGTAGCCTAAACACTAGTAGTTGCCTAAACACTAGTAGTAGCCTAAACACTAGTAGTTGCCTAAACACTAGTAGTAGCCTAAACACTAGTAGTTGCCTAAACACTAGTAGTTGCCTAAACACTAGTAGTAGCCTAAACACTAGTAGTTGCCTAAACACTAGTAGTTGCCTAAACACTAGTAGTAGCCTAAACACTAGTAGTTGCCTAAACACTAGTAGTAGCCTAAACACTAGTAGTTGCCTAAACACTAGTAGTTGCCTAAACACTAGTAGTAGCCTAAGCACTAGTAGTTGCCTAAACACTAGTAGTAGCCTAAGCACTAGTAGTAGCCTAAACACTAGTAGTAGCCTAAACACTAGTAGTAGCCTAAGCACTAGTAGTTGCCTAAACACTAGTAGTTGCCTAAACACTAGTAGTTGCCTAAACACTAGTAGTAGCCTAAACACTAGTAGTTGCCTAAACACTAGTAGTTGCCTAAACACTAGTGCCGCCAATTAGATAAGAAATTCTCCCGTTATGGGACATTTTCCAACAAATTTGCCTCCACGTAAACGGAACTTAATAGGTACAATCCTGACCCTAAGATGCATCAGCCATTATATATTGATGCAGTTCAGAGGAAGTGAAAATTATTTAACGTGGATAAACGAGAATAAAAATTTCACCCAATTTTCCACATCAAATCGTCAGATCTGGTCATACACATTATAATTTCACTATTTTCCACCGTCGTGTTTTTTTTTTTTTTTTTTTTTGTCAAGTTGAAGATTTCATTCCAATCTGATGAGGTGTTCCCGAGTTATGAGCGAAATAAAATCGAAAAGTTAGCGGAACGAAAAAAAAAAAAAAAAAGTCAGGCAGCCTCGTAACTATCCCCCTTCAGGGATACCTAAGAAGAACTGGATAACTAAATATTCCAAACAAGAGATGCTGAGCAGATGAATATTTTTTTAATGTTGGAGAGATTTCAGAGCTGGAAAACAGAAATTGTACATGAATCGTATATAATACCGACAATATTTAGAATTAGACACACATGCAACATCTGGGTATCTTTATTTGTAGACGTTTCGCCCTCCAGTGTCTATCAATACAATGACATAATAAGAATGTAGAACTATACACAAAAAGATGAGGTAATCAGTCTCTCAGCTTTGGCTTCTGACGCCAGTGCTTCAGAGTCTTCATGCCAGTGCTTCAGAGTCTTCATGCCAGTGCTTCAGAGTCTTCATGCCAGTGCTTCAGAGTCTTCATGCCAGTGCTTCAGAGTCTTCATGCCAGTGCTTCAGAGTCTTCATGCCAGTGCTTCAGAGTCTTCATGCCAGTGCTTCAGAGTCTTCATGCCAGTGCTTCAGAGTCTTCATGCCAGTGCTTCAGAGTCTTCATGCCAGTGCTTCAGAGTCTTCATGCCAGTGCTTCAGAGTCTTCATGCCAGTGCTTCAGAGTCTTCATGCCAGTACTTCAGAGTCTTCATGCCAGTGCTTCAGAGTCTTCATGCCAGTGCTTCAGAGTCTTCATGCCAGTGCTTCAGAGTCTTCATGCCAGTGCTTCAGAGTCTTCATGCCAGTGCTTCAGAGTCTTCATGCCAGTGCTTCAGAGTCTTCATGCCAGTGTATAAGAGTCTTCATGCCAGTGTATAAGAGTCTTCATGCCAGTGCTTCAGAGTCTTCATGACAGTGCTTCAGAGTCTTCATGCCAGTGCTTCAGAGTCTTCATGCCAGTGCTTCAGAGTCTTCATGCCAGTGCTTCAGAGTCTTCATGCCAGTCTCAAGTCTTCATGCCAGTGCTTCAGAGTCTTCATGCCAGTGCTTCAGAGTCTTCATGCCAGTGCTTCAGAGTCTTCATGCCAGTGCTTCAGAGTCTTCATGCCAGTGCTTCAGAGTCTTCATGCCAGTGCTTCAGAGTCTTCATGCCAGTGCTTCAGAGGCTTCACGCCAGTGCTTCAGAGTCTTCATGCCAGTGCTTCAGAGTCTTCATGCCAGTGCTTCAGAGTCTTCATGCCAGTGCTTCAGAGTCTTCATGCCAGTGCTTCAGATTCTTCATGCCAGTGCTTCAGAGTCTTCATGCCAGTGCTTCAGAGTCTTCATGCCAGTGCTTCAGAGTCTTCATGCCAGTGCTTCAGAGTCTTCATGCCAGTGCTTCAGAGTCTTCATGCCAGTGCTTCAGAGTCTTCATGCAGTGCTTCAGAGTCTTCATGCCAGTGCTTCAGAGTCTTCATGCCAGTGCTTCAGAGTCTTCATGCCAGTGCTTCAGAGCTTCAGCCAGTGCTTCAGAGTCTTCATGCCAGTGCTTCAGAGTCTTCATGCCAGTGCTTCAGAGTCTTCATGCCAGTGCTTCAGAGTCTTCATGCCAGTGCTTCAGAGTCTTCATGCCAGTGCTTCAGAGTCTTCATGCCAGTGCTTCAGAGTCTTCATGCCAGTGCTTCAGAGTCTTCATGCCAGTGCTTCAGAGTCTTCATGCCAGTGCTTCAGAGTCTTCTGACGCCAGTGCTTCAGAGTCTTCTGACGCCAGTGCTTCAGAGTCTTCATGCCAGTGCTTCAGAGTCTTCATGCCAGTGCTTCAGAGTCTTCATGCCAGTGCTTCAGAGTCTTCATGCCAGTGCTTCAGAGTCTTCATGCCAGTGCTTCAGAGTCTTCATGCCAGTGCTTCAGAGGCTTCTGACGCCAGTGCTTCAGAGTCTTCATGCCAGTGCTTCAGAGTCTTCATGCCAGTGCTTCAGAGTCTTCATGCCAGTGCTTCAGAGTCTTCATGCCAGTGCTTCAGAGTCTTCATGCCAGTGCTTCAGAGTCTTCATGCCAGTGCTTCAGAGTCTTCATGCCAGTGCTTCAGAGTCTTCAGACTATGGTGCTCTTCAACTCCAAAACTGAGGGACTGATTACCTCATCTTATGTATATAGTTCTACATTCTTCTCATTATAACCTTGTATTCATAAAGCTACTGGTGGGCGAAACGTCTAGAAATAAAGATACCCAGATGTTGCACATGTGTCTAATTCGTCAACATAGAAAATGCTCCAAATTCAAACATATGAATTACTGGAAACACCCATTAAACTAGACTTCTAGGAACGTAGGCGAGAAAGGAACATTGTAATTTACACCTGGAAAATCCTGGAGGGATTAGACCCAAAAGTTCACAATTAAATCGCTAAAAATGAAAGCAAAGGACTTTGCTGACGGTGCAAAATATTTCCAATGAAAAGCAACGAACAGGATGAATAATACACTAAGAGAGAGCTCAATAAGTGTAAGGGGACCAATACTTTTTAACATCCTCCTTTTGTGTTTAAGGGTTATTACCAGCAAAACTCTGGCTGTCTTCAAGAGGGGAAACTGGTCATATACATGCGGCTGGCACCAACAGCCAGATTCCTGAAGTCAGTAACCGAGAGGCCTGGTCGGGTACCAGGCCTAGGAGGCGATCCCCGAAATCGACTCAAGGCAAGGTAGCTTGTCTTCATTGTTGACACTGGCAGGAAACCTTCGAGGCTTCCCTAGCTGCTGAATCCTTAATGGAATATTTGACGATATCCTCACTGCCTTACTGGAGTCTTCCACCTCGAGCAGACAGATTTCCACACTATGAAAACCAACCACTGTGATAGAATATGACAGGGAACCCATCCTGCGTGGTGGAATATAACAGGGAACCCATCTTGCGTGATGGAATATGGCAGGGAACCAATCCTGTGTGATGGAATATGACAGGGAACCCGTCCTGCGTGATGGAATATGGCAGGGAACCCGTCCTGCGTGATGGAATATGGCAGGGAACCCGTCCTGCGTGATGGAATATGACAGGGAACCCGTCCTGCGTGATGGAATATGAGAGGGAACCCGTCCTGCGTGATGAAATATGAGAGGGAACCCGTCCTGCGTGATGAAATATGAGAGGGAACCCGTCCTGCGTGATGAAATATGAGAGGGAACCCGTCCTGCGTGATGAAATATGAGAGGGAACCCGTCCTGCATGATGGAATATGAGAGGGAACCCATCCTGCGTGATGAAATATGAGAGGGAACCCGTCCTGTGTGATGAAATATGAGAGGGAACCCATCCTGTGTGATGAAATATGACAGGGAACCCGTCCTGTGTGATGAAATATGACAGGGAACCCATCCTGTGTGATGAAATATGAGAGGGAACCCATCCTGTGTGATGAAATATGAGAGGGAACCCATCCTGTGTGATGGAATATGACAGGGAACCCATCCTGTGTGATGAAATATGAGAGGGAACCCATCCTGTGTGATGAAATATGAGAGGGAACCCATCCTGTGTGATGGAATATGACAGGGAACCCATCCTGTGTGATGGAATATGAGAGGGAACCCATCCTGTGTGATGAAATATGAGAGGGAACCCGTCCTGCGTGATGGAATATGAGAGGGAACCCATCCTGTGTGATGAAATATGAGAGGGAACCCATCCTGTGTGATGAAATATGAGAGGGAACCCATCCTGTGTGATGGAATATGACAGGGAACCCATCCTGTGTGATGGAATATGACAGGGAACCCATCCTGTGTGATGGAATATGACAGGGATCCCATCCTGTGTGATGAAATATGAGAGGGAACCCATACTGTGTGATGAAATATGAGAGGGAACCCGTCCTGTGTGATGAAATATGAGAGGGAACCCATCCTGTGTGATGAAATATGAGAGGGAACCCATCCTGTGTGATAAAATATGAGAGGGAACCCGTCCTGTGTGAAGAAATATGAGAGGGAACCCATCCTGTGTGATGAAATATGAGAGGGAACCCATCCTGTGTGATGGAATATGAGAGGGAACCCATCCTGTGTGATGGAATATGAGAGGGAACCCATCCTGTGTGATGGAATATGACAGGGAACCCATCCTGTGTGATGGAATATGAGAGGGAACCCATCCTGTGTGATGGAATATGACAGGGAACCCGTCCTGTGTGATGGAATATGACAGGGAACCCATCCTGTGTGATGAAATATGAGAGGGAACCCATCCTGTGTGATGAAATATGAGAGGGAACCCATCCTGTGTGATGGAATATGACAGGGAACCCATCCTGTGTGATGGAATATGAGAGGGAACCCATCCTGTGTGATGAAATATGAGAGGGAACCCGTCCTGCGTGATGGAATATGAGAGGGAACCCATCCTGTGTGATGAAATATGAGAGGGAACCCATCCTGTGTGATGGAATATGAGAGGGAACCCATCCTGTGTGATGGAATATGACAGGGAACCCATCCTGTGTGATGGAATATGACAGGGAACCCATCCTGTGTGATGGAATATGACAGGGATCCCATCCTGTGTGATGAAATATGAGAGGGAACCCATACTGTGTGATGAAATATGAGAGGGAACCCGTCCTGTGTGATGAAATATGAGAGGGAACCCATCCTGTGTGATGAAATATGAGAGGGAACCCATCCTGTGTGATAAAATATGAGAGGAACCCATCCTGTGTGATGGAATATGACAGGAACCCGTCCTGTGTGATGGAATATGACAGGGAACCCATCCTGTGTGATGGAATATGACAGGAACCCATCCTGTGTGATGAATATGACAGGGAACCCATCCTGTGTGATGGAATATGAGAGGGAACCCATCCTGTGTGATGGAATATGACAGGGAACCCATCCTGTGTGATGGAATATGACAGGAACCCATCCTGTGATGGAATATGACAGGAACCCATCCTGTGTGATGGAATATGACAGGGAACCCATCCTGGTGATGGAATATGACAGGGAACCCATCCTGGTGATGGAATATGACAGGGAACCCATCCTGGTGATGGAATATGACAGAGAACCCTCCTGTGTGATGGAATATGACAGGGACCCATCCTGGTGATGGAATATGACAGGGAACCCATCCTGGTGATGGAATATGACAGGGAACCCATCCTGTGATGGAATATGAGAGGGAACCCATCCTGTGTGATGAATATGACAGGGAACCCATCCTGGTGATGAAATATGAAGGGAACCCATCCTGGTGATGAAATATGACAGGAACCCATCCTGTGTGATGGAATATGACAGGGAACCCATCCTGTGTGATGGAATATGACAGGGAACCCATCCTGTGTGATGGAATATGACAGGGAACCCATCCTGTGTGATGGAATATGACAGGGAACCCATCCTGTGTGATGGAATATGAAGGAACCCATCCTGTGTGATGGAATATGACAGGGAACCCATCCTGTGTGATGGAATATGACAGGAACCCATCCTGTGTGATGGAATATGAGAGGAACCCATCCTGTGTGATGGAATATGACAGGGAACCCATCCTGTGTGATGGAATATGACAGGAACCCATCCTGTGTGATGGAATATGACAGGGAACCCATCCTGTGTGATGGAATATGACAGGAACCCATCCTGTGTGATGGAATATGACAGGGAACCCATCCTGTGTGATGGAATATGACAGGGAACCCATCCTGTGTGATGGAATATGACAGGGAACCCATCCTGTGTGATGGAATATGACAGGGAACCCATCCTGTGTGATGGAATATGACAGGGAACCCATCCTGTGTGATGGAATATGACAGGGAACCCATCCTGTGTGATGGAATATGACAGGGTAACAGAGATAGTTTTCATTTGCACTATAGAACAATCACACAGACGAGGGTAGCAGCACACTACTGATACACCCAAATGTCTTGACGTGGTTATGTCTTGACGTGGTTATGTCTTGACGTGGTTATGTCTTGACGTGGTTATGTCTTGACGTGGATAAGAACCTGCATGACATGCCCTTTCAAGGTGGAATGACTTAGTACTGTTGAAGAGCTCTTGATCAAGAGATTTGGAACTACCCTTCTCCTCCTCGGATTTAACCTGATTACCTCCCATTCCCGAGACGTGGTATCACCCTTTCGACTACAGTTTGGCCCTTCTTCATGAATATAATATATTATGAAAGCATAAAAGCAGACTTGTGTGGAAGAGGGAACGAGTCAAGAGAGGAGAGGAGGAAAGAAGAGAGGAGAGGAGAAAGAAGAGAAGAGAGGAGAGAGGAGAAAGGATGGATAGAGGCTGGAAGAGCTTATGTTACACGCTAAATAATTTAAAATGAGAAAAAACATGAAGGGATGCTGTGGATCCCTAGAGATGGAAGGTAGACGAGAAATGCTGAGGATGTTTCGAGAGATGGGAGATGCTTAGGATGCTCTGAGAGGAGAGAAGCGAGAGATGCTGTGAGAGACCAACACAGACCACATACTAAAGGTGAGAGGCTTGAATATCTGGAGAGAGAGAGAGAGAAGAGAGAGAGAGAGAGAGAGAGAGAGAGAGAGAGAGAGAGAGAGAGAGAGAGAGTTAGACACGTGCAACATCTGGGTATCTTTATTGTAGACGTTTCGCCACTGGATGGCAAAACGTCTACAATAAAGATATAAAGATACCCAGATGTTGCACATGTGTCTAATTTTCATCTTGTCGGAATTGTAAACCATTCATGAACAGAGAGAGAGAGAGAGAGAGAGAGAGAGAGAGAGAGAGAGAGAACGAGGTACACTCATACCCCTTATTCAAACGTTTCTAAATGCGATTTTTCCATTATTCATGTTTTAAATATAAATTTTATTCCAAATTTCCCATTATTTTTTGCATATAACATTCAGACGTTTTATTCATCAATTTTTCATACTTTTTCAAATGTTTTATTCAGACGTTTTATTTCATAAAATTTCCGTACGTTTTCGAAACGTTGTAATGATTTAAATACAAGATAACATAAGGTCGACCCTGTCATTCAAACTTTCAGGAATATCGTCCTTAAACAAGTTGGATATTCTTCATATGTTTCTTTTTTTTTTTTTTGCCTAAATAATTCGGTCAGGATTTACTGCTATCGTTCAGTTTTTAAACTTATTTCACTCATTTTTCACCATGACTCGCTTTTTATTTTTATTTGCTTACTATCTCTCGTTCTCTATCATTTTCTTACCATATATCTCATTTTCTTACCATATCTCTCATTTTCTTACCATATCTCTCATTTGCTTAACATATCTCTCATTTGCTTAACATATCTCTCATTTGCTTAACATATCTCTCATTTGCTTAACATATCTCTCATTTGCTTAACATATCTATCATTTGTGTGGAGAAAATTCTCCAAAGGAGGGGGGTATGCGCCCTTACTACCCTTGTTAAGGGCCCTCACCCTTTCCTCCCTTAGGAAAGGGCCAGAGGAGGCGCGTCTGGCTGAGAAAAACAATTTAATTCAAGCCAGATGTACTGACTACAGTGTGTCACAAATTGTGCTGACCACAGCACCACGAGGCACCTCGTGGCTGCACGAGGCTGCACAAGGCAGCAGGGGCGATCAGATTGAATACAGGCTCCGTAGAGGTCATACGACTCTAGGGGTCATGCGGCGCGAGGCGACGTAAATCAACATAGACATTAGTCGTACGCGTCCGTTAATCTAATTTAATCTCCACCAACGTCGGGAAATAAGATAAGAACTCTGTTCCAGCGCGTTTAGTGAATAACATCAACATCGCAGTATATTCAGAAGTGTGCGTAGCTTCAATTATTGCAAGACAAACGTAGAGACAATCGCAAGTGAACTCCATCGAAACAAGACGGTGATTCTTCAGCGGCATTCTACAATCAAGACAGCATTTCCGCCGTATATGGTGGAGCCAACACCATCGCTCAAAGTTACACGAGCAAGGTATGAATTTTATGTTCTTTTCAAACATTGGACTGCGCAGTTCTTGGAATCAAGAACATCAAAATTTACCTATTGACGGCGGTTATGCGTGGACTTTTAAGTCCAACCACGTGAGTAAAACGCCTTTCAGTCCATCTAAGACTGAAATATGGACATACGCTCCTTAGGGGCAATAATTATACTCACTTGAGAATGAGGAGAATGTGGAGAATGAGGCCATAGATGGATTCCCTGAGAAGGTGTTGGGGACGGCTGCGACATCTTGGATTCATCAATAAGCTAAGTTTAACAGTCTATTATATCGTAGGAAAGAGCTCAAACCTCCACAATTTGCTTAACATATCTCTCATTTGCTTAACATATCTCTCATTTGCTTAACATATCTCTCATTTGCTTAACATATCTCTCATTTGCTTACCATATCTCTCATTTGCTTAACACATCTCTCATTTTCTTAACACATCTCTCATTTTCTTAACACATCTCTCATTTGCTTAACACATCTCTCATTTTTCTTACTCTTTTATCTTACATTCTCCTTATTTCTTATAATCGCTCTTTTCTTATTATCTCTAATATTTACTTATTATCCCTTTCGTTTCCTTACCAATGAACTCTAATTTCTTAAATAATGTCTATCTTCAAGTCCTCCAATTCCTTATTCAGTCTCTATTTTATTACAGTATTCTAGTTCCTTAGGCAAGCTCTGCATTTCCCACCAGTACTGTAGTTCCTTCTGTAAGCTCTATTGTATTCCATTTGTTTGCATCAGCTCTATATCTTCCTACAATAGTCTATAACTTTGTATATAATGGTGAGTATTTCCCCAAAATATTTCAATTGTATTACTAATCTGATTATCGTAAGCTCAGATGTTCTCTTGTTATATATAAATAACCATAACATGGGAAAGAGAAGTTTACGACGACGTTTCGGTACGAGTTGGACCGAAACGTCGTCAAAAGTTTCTCTGTCCTATGTGCGGGTTATTTATGTATTGTTCCAGTCACGGTATTGTGCCTTTGTGTTCTCTGATTTGTTATCCTCAGAGTGATCTAACTGTCGGTAACTTATGATGTAGAGTAGAACTTAATTTTGATTTGACACAGTGTTAAGTTTTGTAGACTTGACTCGAAGTCAGACAGATTCCTTGTTGATTCACACACTGGGCAAAACACGTGTCTAACTTATTGTATACCATTATCAGTCATTATGTCAGACACAGCAACACAACGGAATCTTGGTACAGAGGATATCTTAGACATCCACTAGTTACGAGTGAGGAAATGTTGGATTTGAGAGGAACCTACTCAGTAGGCTTCCTACACTGCCTCTCATCTTCTTCTTCTTCTTCTTCTTAATTCGCCGGTACTCTCCCGGCCCGGGTCTTTTCCAGATAGTGACCCGGCCTTGGCTCCCTGTCGTGGGAGTGTCTCAGACCTATGTCTGTCATGGGAGGAGGTACAAGTACCTCCTCATCTTCTGGGACCAACTGTCCCCAGGCCTAGCCCCAATCCCCGCCCTCACGGGGCTCGTACTGCTTCTCAATTAGAACATAAGAAGGAACACTGCAGCAGGCCTGGTGGCCCATACTAGGCAGGTCTTTCACAATCCATCCCACTAACAGAATGTATGCCCAACCCAATTTTTAAAAGAAATGTTTGTATGTGGGTGTCTTATTAAATTTTTACTTCTACTAGTGGCCTCAGCCTCTTCTGCCATCAAGATTTTCTCCGTCTAACATTTGGCAGTATATAAAAGTCTCCATTCTGTTGCTGCAGCTTCACATTGTTGCAGACTCTGAAGCAGAACTCATCTATAGGTCAAGGGACTGACCACCTCAAAACTACCTCTTTGAGGGTAATGGATTTATTACATACTTTACATCTCAACTACTTCTGCTGCCTGCTCTGTATTCAATTGAAGAAGTTTACTATATAGGCGAAACGTTTCGGAGTAAATATACCTGTTGCACATGTATTTTATCAACGTTTTGGTATTTATTATGGAGACGTTTCGCTCACTAGTGGCTTTTTACAATTCAATACACATGTATACTAAAGGAAATAGGGACGTTACCAGAGAACCAAAGTGGAAAAGTACACCAGCGAGCACTGGACATAATACATACAACAGGAGGTGAGGAAGATTCTGTACGAGACAAATACATCAAAGGCAATGGAAGATAAGGTAATCTGTGCCTCAGTCTTGAAGGGTTTTCAGTTCCTTAGCCTTGACCAATCTGAAGCAGAAGCTGGAGGATGGAGTCTCATATAGTGGAACCAGGAGAGAGATGTAGCAGCTGAAGGCACATTCACAGGTGGACGGGACCCACTAATGAAAGTAGGTCATGCCTAAGAGTTGGGTCAAAGGCTACCAATAGAGTTGTAGAAGACAGCTTTGTCCACATTATCCTCTCGGTAATGTTTACCTTGAATAAAATGAGAGAAAGATCTCTTGTTGACGTAGCTACCAGCTGGTGACAGTCTTACCGAGGTGATTAAGGACACGTATCATCTAGTTTATAATGGAACCTGGCGATTCTAGTACAGATTAGAGATGTATCGGATGTGAAAATTTAGATATCCGAGGATGCGGATGTGTATGAGGATGTCTTACTTATTTTGCGGATGCGGATGTCTGTTTACATTAAAATGCCATCCCACCCGCACCATCCTTGACCATCCCACCCGCACCATCCTTGACCATCCCACCCGCACCATCCTTGACCATCCCACCCGCACCATCCTTGACCATCCCACCCGCACCAGCCTTGACCATCCCACCCGCACCATCCTTGACCATCCCACCCGCACCATCCTTGACCATCCCACCCGCACCATCCTTGACCATCCCACCCGCACCATCCTTGACCATCCCACCCGCACCAGCCTTGACCATCCCACCCGCACCAGCCTTGACCATCCCACCCGCACCATCCTTGACCATCCCACCCGCACCATCCCTGACCATCCCACCCGCACCATCCCTGACCATCCCACCTGCACCATCCTTGACCATCCCACCTGCACCATCCTTGACCATCCCACCCGCACCATCCCTGACCATCCCACCTGCACCATCCTTGACCATCCCACCCGCACCATCCCTGACCATCCCACCTGCACCAGCCTTGACCATCCCACCCGCACCATCCTTGACCATCCCACCCGCACCATCCTTGACCATCCCACCTGCACCAGCCTTGACCATCCCACCCGCACCATCCTTGACCATCCCACCCGCACCATCCTTGACCATCCCACCCGCACCATCCTTGACCATCCCACCCGCACCATCCTTGACCATCCCACCTGCACCAGCCTTGACCATCCCACCCGCACCATCCTTGACCATCCCACCCGCACCATCCTTGACCCTCCCACCCGCACCATCCTTGACCATCCCACCCGCACCATCCCTGACCATCCCACCCGCACCATCCCTGACCATCCCACCTGCACCATCCTTGACCATCCCACCGCACCATCCTTGACCATCCCACCCGCACCATCCTTGACCATCCCACCCGCACCATCCTTGACCATCCCACCTGCACCTGCCTTGACCATCCCACCCGCACCATCCTTGACCATCCCACCCGCACCATCCTTGACCATCCCACCCGCACCATCCCTGACCATCCCACCTGCACCAGCCTTGATCATCCCACCCGCACCATCCCTGACCATCCCACCTGCACCAGCCTTGACCATCCCACCCGCACCATCCTTGACCATCCCACCCGCACCATCCTTGACCATCTCACCAGCACCAGCCTTGACCATCCCACCCGCACCATCCTTGACCATCCCACCTGCACCGTCCTTGACCATCCCACCCGCACCATCCTTGACCATCCCACCCGCACCATCCCTGACCATCCCACCTGCACCAGCCTTGACCATCCCACCCGCACCATCCTTGACCATCCCACCCGCACCATCCTTGACCATCCCACCTGCACCAGCCTTGACCATCCCACCCGCACCATCCTTGACCATCCCACCTGCACCATCCTTGACCCTCCCACCTGCACCATCCTTGACCATCCCACCCGCACCATAATGGTGAACTTGACAGTGAGGTGATATCGTAGCCTTATATGAACTTCTGTTCTATTATTTTGAGTTGCTTGATAATGTGAGAAATCACGAAAGTGCTTGGAATTTCACTATTTTTTCACAGTGGTTGTTTTGCATATTGTGATATTGTGTTCTTACTGTGATCTTATTGCATATGTGTGTGTGTGTGTGTGTGTGTACTCACCTAATTGTACTCACCTAATTGTGGTTGCAGGAGTCGAGACTCAGCTCCTGGCCCCGCCTCTTCGCTGTCCGCTACTGGGTCTCTGCTCTCCCTGCTCCATGAGCTTTATCATACCTCGTCTTAAAACTATGTATGGTTCCTGCCTCCACTATATCTTTCTCTAGACTATTCCACTTCCTGACTACTCTGTGGCTGAAGAAATGCTTCCTGACATCCCTTTGACTCATCTGAGTCTTCAGCTTCCAGTTGTGTCCCCTTGTTTCTGTGTTCCCTCTCTGAAACATCCTGTCACTGTCTACCTTGTCAATTCCCCGCAGTATTTTGTATGTCGTTATCATGTCTCCTCTGACCCTTCTTTCCTCCAGTGATGTTAGTCCTATTTCCCTCAACCTTTCTTCACAGGACAGACCCCTGAGTTGTGGAACTAGCCTTGTCGCAAACCTTTGCACTTTCTCTAGTTTCTTTACGTGCTTGACAAGGTGTGGGTTCCAGACTGGTGCTGCATACTCTAGTATGGGCCTGACGTACATGGTGTACAGTGTCTTGAACGATTCCTTGTTAAGGTAACGGAACGCTAATCTTAGGTTTGCCAGTCTCCCATATGCTGTCGCAGTTATCTGGTTGATGTGTGCCTCCGGAGACGTCCTTGGTGTTATACTCACCCCAAGGTTTTTCTCCTTTGCCGAGGTTTGTAGCCTTTGTCCGCCTAGCCTGTACCCTGTCAGCGGTCTTCTTTGCCTTTCTCCGATCTTCATGACTTTGCATTTGGTGGGATTGAATTCGAGAAGCCAGTTGCTAGACCAGATGTCAAGCTTGTCCAGGTCTGTTTGAAGTCCTGCTTGGTCCTCCTCCGATGTGATTCTCCTCATTAATTTCACATCATCTGCGAAAAGAGACACTTCTGAGTCTATCCCGTCCGTCATGTCATTTACATATACCAAGAATAACACTGGTCCTAGGACTGACCCCTGCGGTACTCCGCTCGTCACAGGCGCCCACTGTGATACCTCATCACGCTGTGTGTGTGTGTGTGTTAGTTAGTTACCATTTTGTCCTAGGCACATGTTGATTAAACACTAGGCCTGTTTTTTTTTGTTTTTTTTGTGTGTACACACACACACACACACACACACAGTGGACCCCCAGATTACGTACTGCTCCATGTGTGTGTGTGTGTGTGTGTGTAAAAGCCTTCTAATTCTCCAGTCAAAATGTACACACATTCAATTCAAAATTTTCGCGATACTCTATGGAGCGTATAAACTCGATATCTCCCATGACCTGTGTTTCCCAATAAATCTTAATCTTCTCGGTAATCTGATTGTAGTTATTGATCAGTTGACCTGATGGGGGCTGGCTACTCTCCATTAACAGTGTTGGTGCCATGTGAAGTGCAATCTCTCTTTTAAATGTACATTTCAATTCTAGAAGTATAGTGGTACTTTTTTTAAGGTAAAGGAAGCAATACAAATTGAAATCTTAGATAAAGTAGGTCAAACTAGATGAAATCTTAGATAAAGTAGGTCAAACTAGATGAAATCTTAGATAACGTAGGTCAAACTAGATGAAATCTTAGATAAAGTAGGTCAAACTAGATGAAATCTTAGATAACGTAGGTCAAACTAGATGAAATCTTAGATAAAGTAGGTCAAACTAGATGAAATCTTAGATAAAGTAGGTCAAACTAGATGAAATCGTAGATAACGTAGGTCAAACTAGATGAAATCTTAGATAAAGTAGGTCAAACTAGATGAAATCTTAGATAAAGTAGGTCAAACTAGATGAAATCTTAGATAAAGTAGGTCAAACTAGATGAAATCTTAGATAAAGTAGGTCAAACTAGATGAAATCTTAGATAAAGTAGGTCAAACTAGATGAAATCTTAGATAACGTAGGTCAAACTAGATGAAATCTTAGATAACGTAGGTCAAACTAGATGAAATCTTAGATAACGTAGGTCAAACTAGATGAAATCTTAGATAAAGTAGGTCAAACTAGATGAAATCTTAGATAAAGTAGGTCAAACTAGATGAAATCTTAGATAAAGTAGGTGAAACTAGTCGACATCTTAGGTTAAACTGAAATCTTAGATAAAGTAGATCAAAGTACTTGAAAGTTTAGGTCAAACCAGTTGAAATCTTAAATAAACTATTTCACACAAGCTAAAAAATTCTAAACAAACTTTTTCTACAATTTTACCTCCAAACTCTAGCTCAACCCTGAGTTGATCCTGGTTCACCGTCTTAGTTGAACACTCTAGCTCAACCCTGAGTTGATCCTGGTTCACCGTCTTAGTTGAACACACTAGCTCAACCCTGAGTTGATCCTGGTTCACCGTCTTAGTTGAACACTCTAGCTCAACCCTGAGTTGATCCTGGTTCACCGTCTTAGTTGAACACACTAGCTCAACCCTGAGTTGATCCTGGTTCACCGTCTTAGTTGAACACACTAGCTCAACCCTGAGTTGATCCTGGTTCACCGTCTTAGTTGAACACTCTAGCTCAACCCTGAGTTGATCCTGGTTCACCGTCTTAGTTGAACACTCTAGCTCAACCCTGAGTTGATTCTGGTTCACCGTCTTAGTTGAACACTCTAGCTCAACCCTGAGTTGATCCTGGTTCACCGTCTTAGTTGAACACTCTAGCTCAACCCTGAGTTGATTCTGGTTCACCGTCTTAGTTGAACACTCTAGCTCAACCCTGAGTTGATCCTGGTTCACCGTCTTAGTTGAACACACTAGCTCAACCCTGAGTTGATCCTGGTTCACCGTCTTAGTTGAACACACTAGCTCAACCCTGAGTTGATCCTGGTTCACCGTCTTAGTTGAACACTCTAGCTCAACCCTGAGTTGATCCTGGTTCACCGTCTTAGTTGAACACACTAGCTCAACCCTGAGTTGATCCTGGTTCACCGTCTTAGTTGAACACACTAGCTCAACCCTGAGTTGATCCTGGTTCACCGTCTTAGTTGAACACTCTAGCTCAACCCTGAGTTGATCCTGGTTCACCGTCTTAGTTGAACACTCTAGCTCAACCCTGAGTTGATCCTGGTTCACCGTCTTAGTTGAACACTCTAGCTCAACCCTGAGTTGATCCTGGTTCACCGTCTTAGTTGAACACTCTAGCTCAACCCTGAGTTGATTCTGGTTCACCGTCTTAGTTGAACACTCTAGCTCAACCCTGAGTTGATCCTGGTTCACCGCCTTAGTTGAACACTCTAGCTCAACCCTGAGTTGATCCTGGTTTACCGTCTTAGTTGAACACTCATTGAACTCCTACTTTACTAGCAGTTCAGCCGGTTCCTGCCTGATCCTCCCAGTACAACCTCTGATATTCAACTCTCAGCTTGGTAGCGCAAAGTTCACCCAAATCCCCTGTCGCCTACTCACCTTCCCCACTTCCACTAACCTAACTCTTTGAGAAAGAGAAAGCGATAAAGAGAAGATAGAGAGAGAGAGAACGATAGAGGACAAGAGAGCACAAGAGAGAACAAAAGAGAGAACAAGAGAGAGAACGAGACACAACGAGAACGAGACTCAACGAGCAGCACAAGGGTAGCTTCTTCCACTTTAAACACACTTTTAGTACCATGGACAAGCTCTGACGATGGTCCCTAAACCCAGAGGCGAAATCCTGATAAAACATTTTCCCCTTTTATACCTCAGAAGCCGGCCATAAATTTCTTTACTTTCTGGGATGTGACGATAACTTGTGGTTGAATCTTGGCTAGATGGAGATGTATGGGGGTGTGTCTACACCTGTTGTCTCTGTTTACCTAGCAGTAAGCTACAGTGGGAGGTAAACTGGGTGGGTGGGTGTTAGTATACCTCTGAATACCTGGGCTTTTGTTGATTGTTGTGGTTGTCATACTGGATGAGTGGTAGTAGTTCGTAGATAACACGACAGTATGTTAGCTAACTTGTGGTTGGTATACTGGGGATCATGGTATACATTTGACAGTACTTGGATATGAGCTGACTGTTGCGGGTGGTATACTGAGGATGGTAGTATACCTTAGATGAAACAGGGCTTTGAAATGACCTGAAACATTTTAACATATATCTGACTATTTTTAACGGAATGTAAAAGAAATATTCCACATCAAAACATCAATACATTTCGCCCACTAGGGACTTAGGTGAGGTGGATGTTGGATAATCCTCAATCACCAGATGACACTATCTTGACAGTTCACAATAAAGCATGATAATACGATGTAAAAACTGCCCCTGTTCTGCACTACTGCATCTAAAATAATAATCATTGCACAGATCTACATTTATCCAGAAAAAAGGCAAAATTCCGTGACTATAACGAAACACACAACACAGACCATAACAGAATGAAACTTATTTTGATATTTTAAGTTCTATTCTTTTCAAGTGCGGTTTATTTGTTTCTTCAACCTTCTTCAGTTTCATCCTCCACCTTCATTCTTCACTTCCTTTCGTTACTTGTAACATGTTTCCATTCGTAATCGCCAAATACTTTGCAGTGATTATTACATTTAACACTCCTCTTATTCCCCCCCAAAATATCTCTCTCATTCTCCCTCCTGAAGGAGGAGATAAATGGTATAAAATATCTACACGATAGAAAAATAAACATAAAAGAAATATAATGCGATCCTTTATTGACTACGTTTCGCCCACACAGTGGGCTTTATCATGTTACAAATAGATTTACCTGGGTAAAGATTACATGAGTATTATAGGGTAGAGAGTCAGGTGGAGAATGTTGGGTAGGCTGGATCTAAGGCGGACCAGCACAGGACGGGCGAGTACTCACCTATTTGTGGTTGCAGGGGTCGAGACTCAGCTCCTGGACCCGCCTCTTCACTGATCGCTACTAGGTCCTCTCTCTCCATGCTCCATGAGCTTTATCATACCTCGTCTTAAAGCTATGTATGGTTCCTGCCTCCACTATGTCACTTCCCAGACTATTCCACTTCCTGACAACTCTGTGACTGAAGAAATACTTCCTAACATCCCTTTGACTCATCCGAGTCTTCAACTTCCAATTGTGACCCCTTGTCTCTGTGTCCCATCTCTGGAACACCCTGTCTCTGTCCACCTTATCTATTCCTGTATATTGCTGATTAAGCCCACTGTGTGGGCGAAACGTTGTCAATAAAAGATCGCATTATACTGAATTTGTTTATTTCTCCTTCCTGAATATTAGAACCTGTACAATTCTCAACTTCTAAATCATAACAACACTCCTTAAAGCTTACAAAGAAAGTGTTATTAACATATCATTCCCAGAGTAAGATACACAGGTCAGCACACAACATTCCCTCACCACTGACATCACCACAACTGACCTCAGGAGCAGCTACTGACCTGAGGTAACAATCCTTATCCGACGTTAAAAATCTTAATCTTGATAACTTAGGCATTTTGGTCATCATTTGGGAATATTTATTCTGGAAACGTTTCGCCACACAGTGGCTTCTTCAGTCCAATAAGAGAGGAGCCTTGAGATGATGTGTTCAGTCCCTCAATCAGTCTTGATGGAGTGGACATATAGACTCCAGACTGAGGGACTGAATACCTCAAACTCCTCATCTTCCATCGTTCTTCTCTGTACTGAACCGCAGAAGCCACTGGGTGGCGAAACGTTTCCTAAATGCTGCCCAAGTGTCATCAACCAGTTTACTAAACCATTTACACAAATCTTGATCTTACCTTCACTGCTTCAATGTTCGTCTCAGCTCTCACGCCGATCTTACCTGCAGAGAATAAAAGCATCATGTATTACATGACGATAAGACAAGCTGCTCAGGAAACGCTCTTTCTGTGAGTACTTTGCTTGCTTTAAAATTTCTGAATTATAACTTGAGAGGAGAAAGGAAAGTGTGCAGATGGGTTCAATCAATTTGTTTGGGTGGATGTTGTGTGTGTTTGGGTGGATGTTGTGTGTGTTTGGGTGGATGTTGTGTGTGTTTGGGTGGATGTTGTGTGTGTTTGGGTGGATGTTGTGTGTGTTTGGGTGGATGTTGTTTGTGTTTGGGTGGATGTTGTGTGTGTTTGGGTGGATGTTGTGTGTGTTTGGGTGGATGTTGTGTGTGTTTGGGTGGATGTTGTGTGTGTTTGGGTGGATGTTGTGTGTGTTTGGGTGGATGTTGTGTGTGTTTGGGTGGATGTTGTGTGTGTTTGGGTGGATGTTGTGTGTGTTTGGGTGGATGTTGTGTGTGTTTGGGTGGATGTTGTGTGTGTTTGGGTGGATGTTGTGTGTGTTTGGGTGGATGTTGTGTGTGTTTGGGTGGAAGTTGTGTGTGTTTGGGTGGATGTTGTGTGTGTTTGGGTGGATGTTGTGTGTGTTTGGGTGGATGTTGTGTGTGTTTGGGTGGATGTTGTGTGTTTGGGTGGATGTTGTGTGTGTTTGGGTAGATGTTGTGTGTGTGTGTTTGGGTGGATGTTGTGTGTGTGTGTTTGGGTGGATGTTGTGTGTGTGTTTGGGTGGATGTTGTGTGTGTGTTTGGGTGGATGTTGTGTGTGTGTTTGGGTGGATGTTGTGTGTGTGTTTGGGTGGATGTTGTGTGTGTGTTTGGGTGGATGTTGTGTGTGTGTTTGGGTGGATGTTGTGTGTGTGTTTGGGTGGATGTTGTGTGTGTGTTTGGGTGGATGTTGTGTGTGTGTTTGGGTGGATGTTGTGTGTGTTTGGGTGGATGTTGTGTGTCGGTAAATGCTGTAACATTGGGCAATGTCTTACGAGGATCCTAGTGAGAATATTAACCTTTCCATGGAGGATCCAGACTTGGGGATGGACTTGTTTAACAACAGCATCAGGCCGAGGCTACGTAATTCAAATGGAAATCCCAGTGTCATTACTTCGAATTCTATGGTTGCAGGATTGCTAGATGCTCCCGTCTCCTTACCCGAGGGAATTGAATGCCTTTCACCCAGGAGCAACAAACGTCTCCTTGGATGCACAATTTAAAACGGCAATGTGTCTAAAGCAGTTAATGTAACTTAGTTTCTTAATCAAAGATGGAATTTTCATGAACTATTAAAAGTGGTAGAGAGGTACTGGGCTGGAGAGCATTACAGTGCTCGTGACTTCGTGTAGTGGTTTAGAAAGATATGTAAGCAAACACTACGACATAAAAAAAACAATACCACAATAAAATTCATCCAACGAAATATATTTATACACCATGGGTGTATAAATATACCTAGTTGGATGAATCTTATTGTAGCCAGTTGGCCCAGTGGCTAACGCGTCGGTCTGGAGTTTTAGGACTCTCTGATCGCGGGTTCTAAACCCACCTGTGATATGGTTTGTTTGCAATCGTGTCATTACGATTTCGTGAGTCACTACGACATATTTATTAGAAAACGTTTCGGTCCTGGGACCTTGATCACTTCTCGTTTTCTAATGTCCTAGTGTTTGCTCACGTGTCCTAAACCAATTTGTCGATATCTATTACCAAGGTTTATACCACTTCGTGTAGTCTTTAGCGTCCTATGGGAAGACTCTTGGGAGTAACTAAGTCTTTAGGATAACCAAAATATATTTTTCCTTGCCGAACTTGAGAAAAGATGCAAGGTACATCAAAGTTTGTCACCAAACACATGGCATGAGGATGTGTATCCATTACAGATATGTGAATGACCTATGCCTAACGCCTATGGACTTCCACATACTGATATTAAGTGACTCCCTGGGAAATTCCGAGTATGTGATCAAGCTGGATTTACTGAATGGGAATTATTAAGTACCGTTATGTGACAGAGCACAACTCTGTAATTGTTGGACTAGAGGGATTAATGGCAAGAATGTTTAAGTCTATTTGGGATGCGCAATGCACCACTCATATTCCAATGTCTAATTCTTATTGGTAAGGGACTGGAAAGAGTTGAGACCCATCTTGACACAGTAGTTACAACTGAACCTGCGGCATTAAGGGGTACATGACGTCTTAAGGCATTAATTAAGTGCGGCCATCTGAATGAATTTTCTTGAAGTTATTACATAGCAATTAACTTTTTTTTTTACAAAAAAACGACATTTTGCAGTATATCTAATCTAAATTACTTGAATTTAGACACTATCTAATAGTCTAATCTAACCTAACATAATCTAACCTGACAAAATAACCTATTGTAATATAGCCAAATATAAACAAACCTAGACTAACCTGACCTATCTTAATCAAACCTAATTTAACAACCTAACCTAGTCTAATCTAACCTAATTTAACAAGCTAACCTAAACTACCCTAGCCAAAAATAAGCAATCTAACTTAGCCCAATGTAGCCTAGTCGAAAGTAAGGTAACCTAACCTTGCCTAGATATTACGTTAACCCTAAATTAACATAATATATTTTTAGCTTAATTTTATATAACAATCTAATCTAATTAAAAACAAAGAATTAAATATCTTGTAAGGCATTTTATATAGCGCTAAACCAATGCGGGTTATTCAGTGCAATAAGTGAAGACTTGATCTTCCGTATAATAATCAAGGTTCAAAATATCTTTCTGTAAAGTAAAAAAAAATAGAAAACTGACGAATGATAATGTGTAAGACGACAGAACGGCGTAAAAAAAATCCGAATCACGGAACGGGTGGGGTTTCAACTCATGGTGAATCGTAAACCTCAAGAGACCACGGGTTCAAATCCAACCGTTCCGTGGCTTGTTTACAATCATGTTATTACGATTCGCGAGTCAGGAGCAACGGTGTAAAATACAGCAGGGCAGATTTCTAGATAGGTAAGCCAGAGTACCTAATGATGGCAGTCCTGAGTACTCGAAACAGCTGAGTAATTGCCTCTGAGTTTTGCAAGCACAAATCCTCAGCAGTTTGTCCTCTGGGTAATGTGGTGTTGCAGACGGGGCTTTGTTGCTGATATATGAACTGCAACACCATGCACGCACTGGAATTAGCGTAAATTCTCCAGAAGAGTTAATGCTGAGGATCTGTCTAGCAGGGAGTGCTGAGTAATTCTGTAGCAGGGAGTGCTGAGTAATCCTGTAGCAGGGAGTGCTGAGTAATCCGCAGGGTGCTGAGTAATCCTGTAGTGGAGTGCTGAGTAATTCTGTAGCAGGAGTGCTGAGTAATCCTGTAGCAGGGAGTGCTGAGTAATCCTGTAGCAGGGAGTGCTGAGTAATCCTGTAGTAGGGAGTGCTGAGTAATTCTGTAGCAGGGAGTACTGAGTAATCGTGTAGCAGGGAGTGCTGAGTAATTCTGTAGCAGGGAGTGCTGAGTAATCTTGTAGAGGTAGTGCTGAGTAATCCCCGTAGCAGATAGTGCTGAGTAATCCTCCAGGGTTGGAGGACTGAGTCTGCAGTACTCGCACACCATGACTGGAGAGGTGCGGGCTCGACTCTCCGTCTGCAGATCACAACACACACACTACTAGTCAGACGTTGAATAAGTACCAGCAGAGTGAGGACCAGGGGGGGGGAGGGTCAGTAATGACCGTACTGACATACATATTACAATAATCTCTGAGTTTGCAAATTCTTAAATAACTAATCGTCCCTAAATTGCTAACTGTTAATTAGTAATTTCCTAATGTTTTAGTATGAGTAAAGATGGCGCAAAAATGATAAATAAAAATAAAAGCAAAATTAATAAATATAAAAAAAAATAATAAAGTAAAAAATAATGAAAATAATAAAAAAAAAAAAAATAAAAGTAAAAATAATAAAAATGAAAAATAATAATAATAATAAATAAAACAAAGTAAAAATAATAAAAATGAAAAATAATAATAATAATAATAAATAAAACAAAGTAAAAATAATAAAAATGAAAAATAATAATAATAAATAAAACAAAGTAAAAACAAAAAAAATAAAAATGAAAAATAATAATAATAAATAAAACAAAGTAAAAAAAAAAAAAAAAATTAAAAAAAAAAAAAAATCCTGATAATAATACTGAAGTCTTAAGAATTATTTCAGCCACGGTGCAATAACTTCCATTTTTCTCTCAGTTCCAGGGACTGAGGGGAGAGAGAGAGGGACCGCTAAACCCACAGGTGCCATCAATCATGTCTGATCTGCCCCCCCAAGCAAGGGAGCCCCAATTCCTCGGACGAAGAACCCTTCGATTCCTTCCTTCCGAGTCGACTGCGCCCGGAGACCAACTATCCTCAACCCGCTTTTAACAAGTGAATGTAAAGGGGGAAATTAGCTCCTGGGACGGTAATTTAGCAGAGCGCAAAATTAAGTGGTCATTAAGAGGAGTCCACTTAGAGAGGAAGCATAATTAAGAGGGAGTTGAAATTAGTTTGTTAGGTTTAGAGACTATCTACTGAACGAGGGCCATTAAGATGATTTAATATTTAACGAAGCCGTTTAAATAACATTTAAGCGCATATACAGTGAGAACATTAGCGTAAATACAAAGAATATTTTATATTGCCTATATACAGTGAGAATATTTTATATTATTGCGTATATATTGAAAATATTTTATATTATTGCGTATATATTGAAAATATTTTATATTATTGCGTATATACAGTTAGAATATTTTATAATTTAGCGTAAATACAAAGACTTTTATATTAGTGCATATTTCAGGGAGATTTTTTTTGAAAAAGGGTTTACAGAGAATTTTTTATATATTATAACTTTTATAGATAATTTTTTTATTATAACTTATATGAAAAAAAAATCTTGTATATAAGATATATTCATTGAAAATTATTTATATTATAGCATATATATATATAGTAAAAAAACAAACACTAAACATATGGGAAGGGGAGGGGTGCACGGTAGACACTAGGCCCCACTACTCTACCCTCCTGCCGAAACCATGTTATCCACATTCACCAACTCTCCACTCCGCTAACAGGGCCCTGACCATATCAGAGCCCAGGGGAGCGTACTGGTAAACAATAAAAGTACCTATGGCTTGAGTGGGCTAAACAAAAGGAGTACATTACAAAACTTAACCCTTTACCGGGCAGGACCGTCAAAATACGGTCCTGAAAGCATGGTTTTTTGCGCCGGTCCTCCTACTCCCCCTGCGCATCTAGGTTCCCGTTCTCTATTTCTGACCAATCACAAGCCTTCTGCGAGTCGCTCCAGCTGCGTGAGACCGCGTCTGCTCACTTCCCATTGGTTGAGAGACCAAAATGTAAACACTTCTCGCTTGGCGTAATCCTGAGCCTGATTTTTGCTCTAGTTCCACTCATATACATTGTGATTATACTCTCTACAATGTCGGTAAGTATTGATTGTTGTGTCCAGTGTGTAAATGAATAGTTTAGGCATGTTTTGAGATATATATCAGAAGTTAGATATGCATAATATGAGTGTACCATGCAATTGAAAAAAGTGCAACAAAAGAGGATCGTTAAAATACGGTCCCGCCCGTCACGGCCACATTGTAAATTTCAGTAAATAAATATTTATATAAAAATTTCTAGTGCATATATGAATTCTGTAGTGGTCTGGGTGTGTACAGAACATTCTTATTGTCATTCCAGATCAATGAGAAATTGTTCTATGGTGAATCCTCCAAAGAAAAGTCCAAATATCTCTGCATTTTGGAGGAAAGTGACTCAGATCCAGAGCCAGCTGACCTGGAATTACTTGACAGTGGTGATGAATACTTGCCACCTGATGCACAGGTGTCAAGTGATGATGAGGAGGAAGATAGGCCATCCAAAAGCCTAAATTAGCCAAGAAAAAGAAAGGTATTGTGATCGAGGAGTACCCTGATGAAGAAGCTCTTCATGATGAGCTTGCTGTTCAAGCTGATGCTGCATGGAAGAAGGAAGATATCAATAATGACTCTTTGAGTGTATACCAACATGAAAAGCCTCTTGCAATTAAGTGTCCATTTGATTATTTTAGCCAGTTTTTTACCCCAAATATGATAGAAAGCATGACATATCAAACTAATTTGTATGCCAAGCAAAAAAACATAGATGCTACTTTTGTAACTAATGGTGAAGAAATAATCCAATTCATAGGTATTCTGTTGTTTATGGGTATTTGTTCATACCCATCCCTAGATGATTATTGGGCAAGTTCAACTAAGGCAATCCAGGTTGCAGAAGTCATGTCATCTAAGAGGTTTAGGTTGCTTAGGCGTACAGTTCATTTCAATGATAACACCCAAAAGCATAAGGACAGATTCCACAAAATAAGGCCTCTTTACACTGCACTAACTAAAAATTGCGTGATTGTCGGTCACTAAAAGCCAAATGCATGCCACTGAAGCAATTCAGGCTTGAAGTCTCTGTCACTGCAAGATCCAAAGGACAAAAGTATGGACGCAGCAACATAAGATCAAATCCAAGACCTTCAACAAGTACTTCCAGTGGTAACAGTGATGATGGTTTGCAAGCCTTGCAATTGCCATCTTCAATGCAGTACCAACGTGCATCTAGGCCTGATGACAGTGTGAGGTTGGATAACATGCTACCTCACTGGCCATCAAAAGGAAAGACATTGTCAGGCAAGTATTGCAACACAAAGAAACCTCATGTTACAACCTCATTTTTCTGTTCAACATGCAAAGTTAACCTATGCATCAAGAAGGAAACAAATTGCTTCATAGCCTTTCATTCTAGTAATTAGTTATCTATAATGATTGTTCTTACTCAGGAATTCAGGAATATGTAACTTGAAAGTTTTATCCCTTTGCAATGTGTGCATCTTTCTTTTGGTACATGTTTATATTTTTTATACTTACAAATTGCTTTTAAACAAGTTCCATTTATGTTTTTGATATTGTCTACTAGTATAATAAATTAGAAAAATACTTATTTGGTGTTTCATTAACAATTGCAAATTTGCAACATTCAGAATTTGACACCCTTTACCGGGTGGGACCGTAAAAAAACGGTCCTTGAATATTGGCAATTGCGCGAAAAGTTATTTTTAGAATTTCAATTATATGGGCTCATTATCCTTACATTGAGCTACTCTATCCACTCATATGAAATACATTTCGAAATTATCATTTTCAGGGGAGTGCCCGGTAAAGGGTTTTAACTAGGCAGCGTCTGGCCAGCCTCTCTTACTCATGCCGCTTCCACGTGACTGCCCAGCCAAGCCACCCACGCCTACCCGCGCTTACCCGCTCACCCGCGCTTACCCGCTCACCCGCGCTTACCCGCTCACCCGCTCACCCACGCTCTCCCGCTCACCCACGCTTACCCGCTCACCACGCTTACCCGCTCACCCACGCTACCGCTCATCCACGCTTACCCGCTCACCACGCTTACCCGCTCACCACGCTACCGCTCATCCCGCTCACCCGCTCACCCACGCTTACCCGCTCACCACGCTTACCGCTCACCACGCTTACCCGCTCACCCACGCTTACCCGCTCACCCACGCTTACCCGCTCACCCACGCTTACCCGCTCACCCACGCTTACCCGCTCACCCCGCTTACCCGCTCACCCACGCTTACACGCTCACCACGCTTATCCGCTCACCCAGCTTACCCGCTCACCCACGCTTACCCGCTCACCCACGCTTACCCGCTCACCCACGCTTACCCGCTCACCCACGCTTACCCGCTCACCCACGCTTATCCGCTCACCCACGCTTACCCGCTCACCCACGCTTACCCGCTCACCCACGCTTACCCGCTCACCCACGCTTACCCGCTCACCCACGCTTACCCGCTCACCCACGCTTACCCGCTCACCCACGCTTACCGCTCACCCCGCTTACCCGCTCACCCGCGCTTACCGCTCACCTGCGCTTACCCGCTCACCGCGCTTACCCGCTCACCCACGCTTACCCGCTCACCCACGCTTACCCGCTCACCCACGCTTACCCGCTCACCCACGCTTACCCGCTCACCCACGCTTACCCGCTCACCCACGCTTACCCGCTCACCCACGCTTACCCGCTCACCCGCGCTTACCCGCTCACCCACGCTTACCCGCTCACCCACGCTTACCCGCTCACCCACGCTTACCCGCTCACCCACGCTTACCCGCTCACCCACGCTCACCAAATACGTGGAAAATAAATCTAGGCAGGATTTCATTACATTTCCCCATTTAAACTACTTTACAGTACCCACAAAAAGCCTAGCATTTTCCTGAAATTATGGGAGACATTTATCCATAGTTCATACATTATGATTTACAATTACTATGTCAGTACATAAAAATTATGGCACACTTCTACCCTAATATATATATATATATATATATATATATATATATATATATATATATATATATATATATATATATATATGTCGTGCCGATTAGGTAAAACTTGCGATTTTGGCTTAAATAGCAACGCTCACCTTGCCATATAAGACAAGTGAAAATTTGTGTATGCAATAATTTCGCCAAAATCATTCTGAACATAACGAAAAAATATATTTCATTGTGTTTGTTAATTATTAAATTAATGTTAACGTATCTAAAATATATTTATTTGGGTTAGGCTAAATTAAATTGCGCTTGTTGTAATAAGGTTAGGTAGGTTTTCAAAGTTTCTCTTGGTACAAAATTATAAATTCTTACATTAACATAAATGAAAAAAATATATCTTTAAACGTATAAGAGAAAATTTTAGAAAGGACTTAATTTTAGATGAGTTCTTGCTAATTGACCAGTTTTACCAAATCGGCACGACATATATATATATATATATATATATATATATTACAATGCAATGCAGAAACCTGTATAACACACTACCTCTTACGTTTATTCTACTCTCTCCGGCCCGCCTCCCTCTCGTATATATTCTGGTTCCCTTCCCTTCATGCTACGGTGTGACTACTTAATGGTCCAAATCGGACCGAAACGTCGTCATAAGTTTCTATGTGTGGATTATGTTAAAGTAGCCTCTTGTGGTTGATTGCTTAATGCGGTTTGAAGCCTATCGACTACACGAGGGTCACCAAGGCTTCCCATAATCTTTTCACCACCAGACAAGAATACTATAATCCTTAAAGCAGAGACGGAAAGAAACTCTCAGTATATATACGTCGAGAGACATACACATGTGTGTATCCTGTTGGTATACATACGTCGAGAGACATACACATGTGTGTGTATCCTGTTGGTATACATACGTCGAGACACATACACATGTGTGTGTATCCTGTTGGTATACATACGTCGAGAGACATACACATGTGTGTGTATCCTGTTGGTATACATACGTCGAGAGACATACACATGTGTGTGTATCCTGTTGGTATACATACGTCGAGAGACATACACATGTGTGTGTATCCTGTTGGGTTATGGAGTACCTAGGGATAGTGTATGTTAAGCAATAATCCCGAGGAAGTGATACAGGATGCAAAACAACCACAGGGGGAGTTGAATGAGAGCTCTAGGCCTTTCGTGTTGCAATCAATACATCAGCAGCTTGCAATGTTGCAGAAATGTTGTAGCTCGGGCTAGAACGTTCACTTGAACGAATCTGCTTCGACTTCCTACTCAATTCACTAAGATTGCAAACTCCTGATGATATGTTGATGGCAACACGAAAGGCCTAGAGTTATCATTCAACTCCTCCTGTCGTTATTTTGCACATTATAAAATAAAATGAGAAAGAAGATAATACTGTAACTGGATAGATGATAGATTTATTTAAATGACGTAGCAGTAGTATTAACCAGTGTTGGGTGATAGAACACCATTAACCAATGTGTTGGGTGATAGAACACCATTAACCAGTGTGTTGGGTGATAGAACACCATTAACCAGTGTGTTTGGTGATAGAACACCATTAACCAGTGTGTTGGGTGATAGAACACCATTAACCAGTGTGTTGGGTGATAGAACACCATTAACCAGTGTGTTGGGTGATAGAACACCATTAACCAGTGTGTTGGGTGATAGAACACCATTAACCAGTGTGTTGGGTGATAGAACACCATTAACCAACGTATGGTAGTGGTGTAGTGTGGTAGAGTCAGTCTTTTACTCTCCCTAACGAGGTAGTGAAGTAGTCCCAGTCCTCCCTAACGAGGTAGTGAGGACCCTGGTGTGGTCCCAGATCTCCCTAACGAGGTAGTGAGGACCCTGGTGTGGTCCCAGATCTCCCTAACGAGGTAGTGAGGACCCTGGTGTGGTCCCAGATCTCCCTAACGAGGTAGTGAGGACCCTGGTGTGGTCCCAGATCTCCCTAACGAGGTAGTGAGGACCCTGGTGTGGTCCCAGACCTCCCTAACGAGGTAGTGAGGACCCTGGTGTGGTCCCAGATCTCCCTAACGAGGTAGTGAGGACCCTGGTGTGGTCCCAGATCTCCCTAACGAGGTAGTGAGGACCCTGGTGTGGTCCCAGATCTCCTAACGAGGTAGTGAGGACCCTGGTGTGGTCCCAGATCTCCCTAACGAGGTAGTGAGGACCCTGGTGTGGTCCCAGACCTCCCTAACGAGGTAGTGAGGACCCTGGTGTGGTCCCAGACCTCTCCTAACGAGGTAGTGAGGACCCTGGTGTGGTCCCAGACCTCCCTAACGAGGTAGTGAGGACCCTGGTGTGGTCCCAGACCTCGCTAACGAGGTAGTGAGGACCCTGAAGTGCTCCCAGACCTCCCTAATGAGGTAGTGAGGACCCTGGTGTGGTCCCAGACCTCCCTAATGAGGTAGTGAGGACCCTGGAGTGGTCCCAGACCTCCCTAATGAGGTAGTGAGGACCCTGGTGTGGTCCCAGACCTCCCTAATGAGGTAGTGAGGACCCTGGTGTGGTCCCAGACCTCCCTAATGAGGTAGTGAGGACCCTGGTGTGGTCCCAGACCTCCCTAATGAGGTAGTGAGGACCCTGGAGTGGTCCCAGACCTCCCTAATGAGGTAGTGAGGACCCTGGAGTGGTCCCAGACCTCCCTAATGAGGTAGTGAGGACCCTGGTGTGGTCCCAGACCTCCCTAACGAGGTAGTGAGGACCCTGGAGTGGTCCCAGACCTCCCTAACGAGGTAGTGAGGACCCTGGTGTGGTCCCAGACCTCCCTAACGAGGTAGTGAGGACCCTGGAGTGGTCCCAGACCTCCCTAATGAGGTAGTGAGGACCCTGGTGTGGTCCCAGACCTCCCTAACGAGGTAGTGAGGACCCTGGTGTGGTCCCAGACCTCCCTAATGAGGTAGTGAGGACCCTGGTGTGGTCCCAGACCTCCCTAACGAGGTAGTGAGGACCCTGGTGTGGTCCCAGACCTCCCTAACGAGGTAGTGAGGACCCTGGTGTGGTCCCAGACCTCCCTAACGAGGTAGTGAGGACCCTGGTGTGGTCCCAGACCTCCCTAACGAGGTAGTGAGGACCCTGGTGTGGTCCCAGACCTCCCTAATGAGGTAGTGAGGACCCTGGTATGGTCCCAGACCTCCCTAATGAGGTAGTGAGGACCCTGGTGTGGTCCCAGACCTCTCTAACGAGGTAGTGAGGACCCTGGTGTGGTCCCAGACCTCCCTAATGAGGTAGTGAGGACCCTGGTGTGGTTCCAGACCTCCCTAATGAGGTAGTGAGGACCCTGGTGTGGTCCCAGACCTCCCTAACGAGGTAGTGAGGACCCTGGAGTGGTCCCAGACCTCCCTAATCTGCAGCACTTACAATGTACCACAAACATATACTTCTTGTTATGGCTGCACCACATGCTGATGAGGGGCATTAAGTTTGTGTGTGTGTGTGTGCCCTCACTTGACTGTGGTTGCAGGCGTCGAGTCATAGCTCCTGGCCCCGCCTCGTCACTGGTCGCTATGTCCTCTCCCTCCTCCATGAGCTTTGTCAAACCTCGTTTTAAAACTATGTATAGTAATCCCACACCTCATCCTAATCTCCAAACTAAGGATTCTCTGCATTATATTCACACCACACACACACACACACACACACATATATATATATATATATATATATATATATATATATATATGTCGTGCCGATTAGGTAAAACTTGCGATTTTGGCTTAAATAGCAACGCTCACCTTGCCATATAAGACAAGCGAAAATTTGTGTATGCAATAATTTCGCAAAAATCATTCGGAACCTAACAAAAAAAATATATATTATTGTGATTGTTTATTATTAAATTATTGTAAACGTATCTAAAATATATTTAGTTGGGTTAGGCTAAATTAAATTACGCTTGTTATAATAAGGTTAGGTAAGTTTTCAAAGTTTCTTTTGGTACAAAATTATAATTTTTTACATTAACATAAATGAAAAAAAATATATATATTTAAACGTATAAGAGAAAATTTTAGAAAGGACTTAATTTTAAATGAGTTCTTGCTTATTGACCAGTTTTACCTAATCGGCACGACATTATATATATATATATATATATATATATATATATATATATATATATATATATATATATATATATATATATAAATGGAGAGAGAGAGAGAGAGAGAGAGAGAGAGAGAGAGAGAGAGAGAGAGAGAGAGACTCCTACACGTGTACAAGCGCTGTTGCTCTAAGATACTCACCAAAATATATACAGTGTGTCGTTCTATTTTCTTATAATTACATATTAACTAAATTATAGGTATTGTAGTAGGATTCAATAACTCAGTTATCACTGCTGCTGTCCTAAATTGACTAAATCTTACGGGATATTTTCCCCCTGTCATATTTTGTATTTACCTGTCATATCTTGTATTTACCCTGTCATATCCCGTATTTCCCATGTCATATTCCGTATTTCCCCTTTCATATCCCGTATTTCCCATGTCATTCCGTATTTCCCATATCATATCCCATATTTCCCATGTCATATTCCATATTTTCCCTTTCATATTCCGTATTTCCCCTGTCATATTCCGTATTTCTCATGTCATATTCCGTATTTCTCATGTCATATTCCGTATTTCTCATGTCATATTCCGTATTTCCCCTGTCATATTCCATATTTTCCCTGTCATATTCCATATTTCCCATGTCATATCCTGTATTTTCGAGTTATATTACAGAGGTGGCTGTAGTATGACAGTCACAGAGAACATTACTGAAAATGGTACTAGAATAAGGGTTGTCTGCTGTAATGTATTAGCCAATGTTTCTCACAAAATATGTCGTGCCATATATATATATATATATAATGTAAAAACTAATATTTTTGTACCAAACGAACCTCAGAAAACTAACCTAACCTTATTATAAGAAGCGCAATTTAATTTAACCTAATCCAACTAAATATATTTTAGATAAGTTAACAATAATTTAATAATAAACAATATTTTTTTCGTTAGGTTCAGAATTATTTTTTCGAAATTACTGCATATACAAATTTTCGCTTGCCTTATTCGACAAGAAAAGCGTTGCTATTTGAGCCGAAATCGCAAGTTTTACCTATTCGGCACATGTAAATATTATATATATATATATATATATATATATATATATATATATATATATATATATATATATATATATATATATATATATAATCACACACACACAGCTACCAAGAACACATCTCGGAACGTCGCATCTTCCCTCTATACGAGACCAATTGGTGTATGTTCTTGTGTCTCCTGCGTCTCTCATTCCTCACACTCACGTCCCTTCCCCCTTCATCACCCATTGTCTCTCCACTCACGTCCCTTCCCACTTCATCAGAACCCTAATGCTCCCGTTTTCCTGATTGTTCTTCCCCGGAGTTGTCCTTATTGTCCTGCTCAACGCCCACCTCAGCACAAACCAACAGTTGGGGGGGACACTCTCCACACCCGACTGTTGTTTGTCTTCGGCGCTGTTGTTAAGTCTTCGGCGCTGTTGTTAGTCTTTGGAGCTCATTCACTGGCTGAGTTTGTGGCTACATTGCTGTAGTTTGTAGTTTAGCCCTCAAGGCACGCTTCATCGTGATGTGTACAAGTGTATGTACCAGTGTGTAAGCTTATCAGCGTCTACCAGTGTGTAAGCTTATCAGCGTCTACCAGTGTGTAAGCTTATCAGCGTCTACCAGTGTGTAAGCTTATCAGCGTCTACCAGTGTGTAAGCTTATCAGCGTCTACCAGTGTGTAAGCTTATCAGCGTCTACCAGTGTGTAAGCTTATCAGCGTCTACCAGTGTGTAAGCTTATCCTGGAGCTGAGCTGTGGCCGTTCATCTAAAGCGTCAGTACATCAAATCTTTGAGAAGCAAGATCAATGCATCAAGGCAGTTTTGAGAAACAAGATCAATGCATCAAGGCAGTTTTGAGAAGCAAAATCAATGCATCAAGGCAGTTTTGAGAAGTAAGATCAATGCATCAAGGCAGCTTTGAGAAGCAAGATCAATGCATCAAGACAACTTTGACACGAAACAGGTTGATTACAAATAAAATACAAGGCCTACAATACCTTGAGTCGATATCAGGGGTCACCGCCCCCGCAGTCCGGTCCCAGACCAGGTTTAATATGATTGTGAAGAATTATTTGGCTGGAGTCCCTTAGAGCAAGTTTCCATAAAATATTTTCAGATTAAATGATAAAACCTTTTGAGTATCACAAGACAATTATTATTAATGGGGAAATAATCGCGTGCCAGTTATGCAGTGCATGGGAAATGGGAGCTAATCATATTAGAATCAATGGGTGGGTGACTTCAGTTCCTTGAATCAAGTGTCGTAAGGGGTTGGGGTGATAGACTTGGAGTAATAAACAAACTTAGGTTGGCTTGGTAACATGTATTAATAGTATAAGGGAGAACGCTCAGAGCCTGTCCTGTCTCCTCTCTACTATCCTGTCTTGAACTGAGATGCCCAGTGCCTGGACGACACGGATTCAAAGAGCTCATGACGTCATGCGAGGTCAGCATGAGTCACGTAACGGTCAGTGATTCACGAAGGGAGGCAGTGACTCAGTAACGGTTACTGGTATGGGTACACAGTAGTACACAGTACTGACACAAGAAACCTTCAACTACAACTACTCCCTTCCCTCCGTGAAGGTAATAATATACTTGGGAATTTCACTTTAAACGGATATTTATAAAATTAGAACTAAGAGAAAGGCGACACGATTTTAATATATATATAGGTATATATATATATATATATATATATATATATATATATGTATATATATATATATAGTATATATATATATATAGTATATATATATATATATATATATATATAGGTATATATATATATAGTTATATATATATATAGGTATATATATATATAGGTTATATATATATATATATATAGGTATATATATATATAGTTATATATATATATAGGTATATATATATATAGGTTATTATATATATATATATATATATATATATAGGATGGGGTCCACCCTGGTGTCAATTGTGGGACCCATTGCCTCGGAGAAGTGGAAAAAAAAGATTCAAGGAAGAATATTTAGATTTCTTTCTGAAGCCATTTGAATATTCCACTTCCCCTACCCCCCACTTTTTTTTTTTTTTTTTTTTACAAACTTTATTTCAAGACAAAATACAATGGGGAGTAAAACAACAAATAACAACTCAGGCTACATGTCAAATACTTCGTCCAACTCCCCGGCAGTGGGCCGCGTGCCCCAGAATACTGCAGGTTTTCCCCTCTGGATCGCAACACTGAGTCTCTGAAAGAGGGTGGTCGCCCTGTGGTCCTTGGTTTCTATGATGAGTTTTTCCACCCGCTCCTTGAAAACTTTAGGCACACGCCCCATGCTCCAGGGTCTCCGACCCTATTGGGATGAAGTTATTAGCAAGAGGGAAGGTCTTCATATTTGCGGGTCTTCTGGATCTCCCTGTGGCTGGCAGCTCCACCCCCTTCGGCTAAGGGTGTGGCAGGTAGGTGTCTGCCAATGTGGCAGCACAGGTGTAGTCCCAAGCAATCTGCTTACCATCCTTCCAGGGTAGCATGGTGGCTCCATCAGGACGCTTTTGACTTCCATCAGACCTCTGCATTTGGGGTTCCCGTTGAGCTGGGCAACGGGCTGTGGAGGCTTCTCTTTATGATGTCATTGACCTCCCATGTCTATATATATATGGTATATATATATATAGGTATATATATATATAGGTATATATATATATATATATATATATATATATATATATATATATATATATATGGTATTATATATATATATATATATATATATATATAGGTATATATATATATATATATATATAGGTATATATATATATATATATATATATATATATATATATATTTTATATATAGGTTTTATATATATATATATATATATAGGTATATATATATATATATATATATATATATATATATATATATATATATAATAGAAATATATATATATATATATATATATATATATATATAGGTATATATATATATATATATATATATATATATATATATAGGTATATATATATATATATATATAGGTATATATATAGGTATATATATATATATATATATATATAGGTATATATATATATATATATATATATATATATATATATATATATATATATATATATAGGGGATATAGGTATATATATATATTGTCGTGCCGATTAGGTAAAACTTGGATTTTGGCTTAAATAGCAACGCTCACCTTGCCATATAAGACAAGTGAAAATTTGTGTATGCAATAATTTCGCCAAAATTTATTCTGAACACAACGAAAAAAAAATATTTCATTGTGGTTGTTTATTATTAAATTAATGTTAACGTATCAAAAAAATATTTAGTTGGGTTAGGCTAAATTAAATTTCTTGTTGTAATAAGGTTAGGTAGGTTTTCAAAGTTTTCTTGGTACAAAATTATAAATTTTTACATTAACATAAATGAAAAAAATATATCTTTAAACGTAAAAGAGAAAAATTTTGAAAGGACTTAATTTTAGATGAGTTGTTGCTAATTGACCAAATTTTACCTAAAACGGCACGACATATATATATATATATATATATAATATATATATATATATATATATATA